>PVIY010063138.1:0-10603 GCA_004026745.1 Myrmecophaga tridactyla | reverse complement strand
CCCCTTTCCGCTTTTCCGGTTAGCCCACTAAGCGACTTCTGACTTGCCCGGTTTCGCGTGAGCTGGGGGCTATTTTTCGTAATCAGAATTTGTTTATTAATGCCGCAATTGGCACTTGGTTGGACTCAGTCCCTGCTACTGTTTCCTTTCTCTCCGCGAATCCGCCTATGGGGGAGGGGCGCCGGGCGCCGGGCGCCGGCCGCCGCGGCTTTGGGGAACTCACAGATCCGGCGAGTGTGGTCGTTTGGACTCAGTCCCTGCTACTGTTTCCTTTCTCTCCGCGGAGCCGCCTATGGGGGAGGGGCGCCGGCCGCCGCGGCTTTGGGGAACTCACAGATCTGGCGAGTGCGGTCCCCATCATGTACTTTTAAATAGAAAACACAATAGTGCATGTGAATTTCTCCAAAACTCAACTTATCCCCCAAATTTTAGGAATATAAGAGTGGAAAATGTGGAGCTGTTTCATTTTGCTTCATTGCATTTTTTTTAATCGTAGAAATGTAGCCCTGAAAATCACCTGGTTTTCCTTCCTAATAGTGAGATCTCAGCATTTGCCATCCTCTGAATCGTCTATTTATATGCATTAAAAACCTGCTACTGAGTTGACTTCCACATTATCAATCTCTGCCAAACTTGGGAACATGCGTTCAATGAAATAAAGATCTCCAACCATCTGTACTTGCCCTTTTTTGGCCCTTCTCCCTCCCTCTCAGGCCCATCCTTTTCCTCCATGACTCCACAGCTGCCAGTATTCCTCTATCATGAATGTATCACTAAACTACTCTGCACAAAGAATGTAAGGAATAAGGTAAGACTGTGTGTGGAAACAACAGAAATACAAAATCAGATGATGTGCATCTGAGACCCAACTCAACATCCACTTAGATGAATGAACCTCAGTGAGATGTTTAACTTCCCTGAGCTTCTATGTGGGAAAAAAATATTATCCACCAATAGCACAGGTTCTATATAGAAAACCACTTTGTGAGTTGAAAAGTTGCATCATCCTAGGAGTCACATTCCCAGGGAAGTATGATTTTTCTTACAGTGCTAAAAGCAAGGGCTCCAGAGTGAGGCTGCCTGGGTTCGAATCTGATTCCATTATTCATCTTCTCTATCACTTTGGAAAACGACTTCACTACCCTGAGCTTCAGTGTCCCCATCTGAGGAAAATAACAATCCTTACATCTTGGGTTGTCTCCAAGATTAAATAATATAAATAAATCAGTAAAATGGTATACTGTCTGAAATGTACCTAATTACCAGTACATATCTGCTGTCATTGTTATCATTACTCATAACAGGCAGCTCTGCAGGAGAGGTTTTTGGATCTGGCACCTTACTTAGAAGTTTCAAATCACACTACATATTCTGCCTACTTTGCCCCATTAACATGAAATGGCAAGAAAAATGCATGAGACAGTTAATCATGTGTTATTATGAAAATAGTTCTTTTAAGGATGGAAGAAAATTGCTATAGCAACAATAGTAGCCTAAAATGCCAGCCATCATGCAATTCATTGTCGGTCTGAACCAGGATATTTTTGAGAGAAAGGAAGTGCTAATAACGACTATTAATAAATGTGTTGAGAGGAGAGGTTTAACAGAGGCTGTTAAAGAAACCCCAGTTGTCTTTTATCCTTCTAAGTTTCCTCCCAGGGTCTTCCAGGAAAGACCTTCACCTGAAACCAAACCAGACCACTTGCAACCCCTCAAGAGCCCCCATTGCCTCTTCTCGGAGGTGGCCTTATGCCTTTCTCCCTGGCTGCAACATCTCTGCAAAAGTCAGTCTGTCAAAATTCTACCCAGTCCATTGTCCATCTAAAAATGCCGTTTTATGAAGACTTTAGGAATGAGCTCCATTTCTGTGAATTTCCCCAGCACTTGCTGCTTCTCCCAGGACACTTTCCAAGCTTATTCCGATATTATAATAGTCTCTGAGCCTATCAACTCCTTCACATCTGTGTAAGTTTTTCAAAAGCATGGTCTGTATTATTTAACTCTAGAGCTTAGCCTCACCTATAGCAGGCAGCAGATGCTCAATGAATATTTGACAAATGAATTAAGCCAAGGACCTTTTGTTTGAAACAAAGCCAAATATAGATTTGACTTTTCCACAAACTGTGGAATTTGATCTCATGCGCAGCACAAAAGGTACCATATTTGATCCTACCCACATTTGTCATTTTCCAACACAAAATCTCTAAACACAAACAAGCAACTTCTCTGAACTCTGGGCAGTGTCTGTTAGTCTTAGAGTTACAGGGATTTTTGTGGAAAAAAACACTTCCTAGAAGAAGAATGACACAGTATACGTGTACTCTGCTTGAATTAGGAATTCTACACAATTAACAAGCACTTCAATTTCAAAACAGTTCTGAAAAGAACAAGGTGAGAGAGATCATAGCAAAGGCATCTATCACAAAGATATTATAAATGATATGTCCTTGCTACTGAGAGAGAAAGGAAACAATGATGACCACTGAGACTGCACAGGCGAAATTCAAGTATCCGAGACCTGCTCACCCAGGGTGATCCAGATTCCTAGAGGTTGCTTAGAGTCATTGTTGGCCCTGTCTAGGATGGGCAGATGTGTGAAATGTGCTTTTGGGTTTGTACAGTTCATCTACCAGATGCCGCCATTCTGTCCCTCACCTCAAACCACACTTGCCCCACCCAACCTGCCACATCATTCCCAACATCCATCAATTTAAGCATCTAGTTTTCCAGAGAGGAGATGATTCTAGTTCCTCACAACATCATACTTCAAAGATTCTAGAAATTCAGTGAGATGTTTCTAATCTGAATCAGAAACATGGTAAAATGGTTATATCAAAGTAGTAGGTGAAAATGTCACATGCCCGGCTCAAAGAAGTTTATTTTCCCCCAAAACATGATCATCTTTCCTTTACCTTAATCAAAAAAATAAATGAAAACACAATAAAGACAGAGATGAAGCCATAGCATGAAACACTGAATGTTGTATGCCTGCCAGAATCACTAAATTGTGTCACACAGATGGTTTTTGTTGGGTATATTTTCTGAAACATTTTAATAACTCTGTCAAGCCTAACCATGGTGATGGGACAATACAAAGGCCCATGCATCACTTTTGGGTAAGTAAGGACATTTTCATTGTTATTGGGGAGGCTGAGAGCTTTCTTTGGTCTGTGGTTTACCTACTTATGACTCTTTAAGTAGCTTCAGTTATACAAATATATGGTGAGGAAAGGTTATGGAAGTGCCAACCCTTTTTATTTGTGATGTAGCATAAATTACCTCTGTGGTAGGCAGAGCTATTCATTGAGGAAGAGTGGGTTACTTTGCACTAAAAAAAATCCTAGAACTACTTGATAAAGAAGGGACTGATACCCCAAATTCTGCCTCCCTCCCCCCAAACCTGACTCTGAGTTGCAGAATAAACAAAAGACTGGGATGTAAACAAAGTAAACAAAGTCCTTCAAACAAGGACTGGGATGAGGAAAAGCAGCAAATCCCTCAGATTAAATTACACTGACCAAGGGGGAGTCTACCTCGTGGCCACCCCGAGAGCTAAGTCTTCCTGGGGGGACAGGGTTTGCCCTGAATTCAGCCTCATGTGATGATGGTTTCCAGTAGCACCTTGACATGTGGTGTTGTCTGCAACTGCTAAAGCATTTGTACTTTCAGAACAGAGACAGCAGCCAAGAGGGGCTTCTGATGTCAAGTGAGGCCATTTTATGTGAGTTTCTACATTTCTCCTGGAAAGAGGGTCCATAGGTTTTAAGAGATTTTCAACTGTTTCATGCTCGAAACAAGTTTAAGAATGGCTGCTCTAGAGGGAATGCTGACCAAGATAAATTTTTAAATAATGAAAAGCAGTGTGCAGGAGCCTCTTTGGAGGACAACTCTAATACTCCAGGCTCTTTGAGAGCCAAGCATGGGATAAAGTCTCATGGAGAAGAGAGAGCTCGTCCATCTGGCAGGGTGGACAGTGCAGGTTATGGTCCCAATGCACAGGCGCCAGGCCGCAGTGGAGCACGGCCCTTATCCGCATTTTAATCCTTCAGGGAAGACGTTGCAGGTGCATTCACACACACAGAGAGCATAGCTACACATTTGTCACAGCTCTCTCTTCTGCCCAGATGCACAATTTAAAGTCATATTTTAACCAACACCTGCATCTGGTTCCATGAATGGTATGTCTTCATTATTTTTATATAAACCATTTTATAGAACCATATATTCTAAACATATTTCTGGTTTTGAACAACTTTGATTAATAAAATTTTTCATGGGCTTCCTAAACCATTCCCTCCTGCTTGTCATTTAAAGAAGAAGGAAAAATAAAAAGAAAGAAAAGAAAGGGAGAAGTAACCAAAATGTAAAGTTCAGTGGAAAATAAGGCAAAAGTTTGTGTGTGACAAGTCCCTAACAGAGGCCGGGGCAGGCTCGCTGACAAGTATGACCGCTAGATGAGGACCCCGCACAGGTCTCCAGCAGCCTCCTGAGTGGCTGCCTGCTCACAGGGACACCGAGGAAAGGGATCTACATCAGAAGGTGGAGAGGAGCCTACTAGACTCACCAGTGCCAGGGCCTTCCTGCTTTGTTTGGAGGGTGATAGGCTGGAGAAGTACTTAAGCAATGTCCTGGGCCTACCATAATGAAGGACATCCTTAGCAGGATCCTGGCAATCGGAAATTACTCCTTGATGGAAACCCTCCAGTCCTGGAGACTCCTTTAAGGAATATGCAGGGAGTCATCTGCTCCCCATTCTCCTGGAGTTTATCAGATGGACCATTGCTTTACTCTTGGGGAAAAACACAACTGTACCCTGAGCTCTAGATCCAGTGGATGGCCCATGAGGCACCCCTATGTGGCTGCAGTGAGACCCCCTCCAAAGTCTGTGCCTACCCCCAGTTGCTTGGATGGGAGAAGACCTGCTCCATGGTCTGCCCTGGACTTGGTTGCCTGGAGGAGGCTCATGCCCCAAGCTCAGCCTCTATCTTCCCATCCTTTCTTAAACCTTGGTAGGTGACTTGCCTAATAACTGATGATTTTGAAACTGCCTCAAGTTATATCTCATTAAATCACAGTTTCACCTTCCACAACACAGCTAAAGGCATGTTCTTCTACCCAACCACACAAGTGGGTTGGACTGATGGCATCTTCTAAATACACCTAACAGAGAAGTGGCTCCTGGGATAACAATATCAGGGTGAGAGGTAGAGGAACTCATCCTCATTCATATAGTCTGGGAGCCAGGAGAAGAGCATACATACCTTTTGATTCACAGATATGATATTCAATTTGATTCAAATACATTCAGATTTGTCTCCATTTTGACATTTTTCAGAAACAAAAAGGTGCAAATATAGTAAAATCTCAACTATATGAAAATCCAGTTATGATAAATATTCTCAGCCAGGTAAAATGGCTGCATAGTTTGTAGTTAATGTGGGTGGGCAAGGGGAAGTCTGATGTATAAGTTGGAAATTTAGTTCAGTTCAATACCTATTTGGGAACAAGCAACATGTATCAGCTCTGTGTTGCCCACTAGAGGTACAGCCAAAAATAAGTGGAGGAGGAGAAACTGACAGCAATATGCATATTTATAACACAGCAGAGGAATAATGTAAATTCCTATGAGAAGAAAAACTAGCATTGAAGAAGAAATGATTAACTCAGGGATGGGGAACAGAAGGAAATGTTTGTTTCTGAGAAGGCAACATCTAATTTTAAAGGAACATCTCCCTTAGAGACACAATTCCCAAATGAAGAAAAGGCCCTTGGTAAGAGACATCTTGTACAGGAAAGAAAAAGATTTGGATAATTTGGAAGTGGTCTGGAATAAATAAAGATTCCCTAAATGAGCAAAAGGATGACAAAATCTGAAATGAAGGTTCCTTTGTGTATTTACTTTCTTTTTCCCAGCTTTCAGTGTACTTTGATTAGAAATAGAAATAGTAAGGTGGTGGACAGCCTGAGTTTCCAAGGACTGACTCAAACTTGACCCCCCAGCTCTGCTGTTCCCAGACTACATGAATGAGGACAAGTTCCACCACCTCTCACCCTGTTTCCTTACCCTAAAACGAGGACTCTAACTGTGCCCACCTCATAGGGCTGCTGTGAGGGTGAACTGAGAAAACCCCCATGAATCACTCAGCACACAGGAATTCTCAGCAGGTGTCGGTTATTGTCGCTATAATAAGTTGCTGCCCCTGCAGTTGTTACTATACCAAAATGTGGGCAGCATAATACTTCCCTCATTCTTCTTTACTTATAGCTGTTAGCTTGGCTACTAAGAGGGCCTGAGATGATGTCTCCCAAATAATCTAGAGATGTGGACAGTGGTAGATTATAAAACAACCAGGCAAACATTATGACATAGAAATATAAAGTTCAAGAAGAGACTGATTATATACCCAAAAGAATGGAAAGCAGGAACTCAAACAGATACCTGTACCCAATGTTCTTAGTAGCATTATTCACAATTGTCAAAAGGTGGAAACAATCCAAGTGTCCACTGAAAGATGCATGGATAAACAAAATATGTTCCATGTAAGTGATGGAAAGTCACAAAAAGGAATGAAGCTCTAATACCTGCTACAAGACAGGAAAAACTTGAAAGCATTACGTTAAGTGAAATAAACCAGACAAAAGGACAAATATTGCATGATTCCACTTCTATGAAATAAACAGGCAAATTCGTAAAGACAGAAAGCAGATTAGAGGTTACCAGGGTGGGAGTGGAGAATGTAGGAGTTATTACTTGATGAGAACAGATTCTGTTTGAGGCCATGGAAAAAGTCTTGGCAATGGATGGTGGTGATGGTAGCAAAACATTGTGAATGTAATTAATAGCATGGCAATATGAATTAAAAATGGTTGAGAAGGGAAATCATGGGTTCTATACATGTTATCACCATTAAAAAAATAGAAAAAAAGGAGAAGAGACTGGCCCCACTGGCTCATAACTTATCCAATCTCCCTCCCTTTGAAGTCTTTCAGTCACTCAGAAAGCAAGACATGGTAACAGTGAGCAGTCACAGCCCCAGACAGCAAGCTTGAGGTTTCCTTTAGCCACAGGATTGGCAACTCCCTCTGTTACTGCTGTTGAACTTTCCACGTTGTTTTCATATTATTATGAAATGTGGGCACAGGAAATCTCCCTTGGGTTGAAATTTGATGGAATTGTTTGCTGCATTGCCTCCCCGGGGATTGCCCTCCACAGAGCTGCTTCCAAGACATTAAAGAAACACATGGTTGTCAGGATGTTTGTCTCATACAATGCGTGGAGAATGATGATTCTCCCTGGAGATGAGGGCAACCTCAGAATCCAGCACAGCTTCAACTTGGCCACATGGTCTTCATGCTGTCCCCAAGAGCATTTGTGCCTTGTCTCCTGCCTCCTTCCAGAAAAGACAAAATGTGGTTGTATTAGTCAGAGTCCTCCAAAGAAACTAAAACAATGGGATATTTGCAGGTATATATTGAAAGATTTATTTTAAGGAGCACGTTGATGGGGGTTGGCAAGTCCCAGAAACATAGGGCAGGTCAGCAGACTGTGAATTCCCATAAGAACTGATGCTGAAGTTTTCAGTCTGAAATCCATAGCAGAGATCAGCAAGCTGATCATAATGAAATAATTGAAAACATAATGCTTTCAAGTTTTTTCTGTCTTGTAGCATGTATTAGAGAGGAGATGATATTATAATCTTGAGGGAAAATTCTCCTTTTCTTCTGGAACCATCAGTTCTTTGCTGTCAAGACCTCCGACTCATAGGCTGAGGCCCATCCAAATGAGAGAAGTTAGTCTCTTTTACTTAAGTCCAGTGATCACAGAAGCTAATCCCATCAACAAAACTCTACACAGAAAAGAACTTGGCATCATGATGTAGCCAAGGTTACAGATAAAACTAACCATCGCAGTGGAGCATAAGTTCTATCGGCCTAGACATGTGGTCTTCCTGAGGAATCTTTAGTGCTGGGTCACCTTGGAGTCAGGTAATAGATGTAACCTTCACTTTCACCCTCAGCCAGCCACTATGGGTGTGCCGGTTTGAATCTGTTGTGTACCCCAAAAAAGCCAAGTTCTTTAATCCTCACTCAATACTGCCGGGTGGGATCTTTGTTATTGTTTCCATGGAGTTATGAAACCACCCAATTGTGGGTGGGACCTTCTGATTAGGTAGCTTCCATAGAGATGTATCTCCACCCATTCAATGTGGGGTTGTTTCCTGGAGCCCTTTAAGAGGGAACCATTTCAGAAAAATCTCAGAGCCAACAGAGTCCACACAGCCAGAGACCCTTGGAGGTGCAGAAAGAAAATGCCCCTGGGAAGCCACTGAAGAAATTGGGAGAGAAAGAGAGCAGATGCCTTCATGAACCTTTCCAGCCGAGAGAGAAACTCTGAATGTCATCGGCCTTTGTGAGTCAAGGTATCTTTCCGTGGATGCCTTAGTTTGGAAATTGTTATAGGCTTGCCTTAATTTGGACATTTTCACAGCCTTAGAACTGTAAATTTGCAACTTAATAAATTCCCTTTTTAAAAGCCATCCCATTTCTGGTATGTTGCATTCCAGCAGCTTAATAAACTAAAGCAAAGGACATTGTCACAGCAGTTACCCTGGTTATCCTACCTGCATCACTAAAGAAACTCTCCTGCTCAGCAGATCTAAAGCCAAGATAGTTTAGCATCTGGGAGAAATTTATCCCGTAAGGTTCTATCTTGGTTTCCTGGGGCTGCCATAACAAAGTAGGACAAGCTAGGTCACTAAAAATTGCAGAAATTTATCATCTCACATTTCTGGAATCCAGGAGTCTAAAATCAGGGTGGTGGCAGGGCTGTGCTCCCTCTGAATTCTGTAGGGAAGAATCTCTGGGTTTTTGGCAGTGGCTGGCTATCCTTTCCATCCCTTGCCTTATGACAGCATCACTCTATCTGTACCTCTGTCTTCTCATGGCCCCTTTCCTCCATTTCTCTTTTCCTCTTCTTATAAGAGATAAGAGAAGTAGTCATGTTGTATTAAGAGTCTACTCTAATCCAGGTTGGCATTATCTTAACTAATATCTTCAAAGACCCTATTTCCAAATCAGATCACATTCATAGGCACTGGGGGTTAAGACTTGAATGTATTTTGAAGGACAAAATTTGATCCATAACCAATTCTCTGTAACTCTGGTTCCCATGAGCCTATGCCTCTCTCTTCACAGTACTCAAATAAAGATGGAAGTAGAGGATACAGGCAACAGAGGAGATGTGTCTGTTGGGCTTAGAACATGGTTTTTAAATCCAAAAACTATTAACTTCCCAATGAGTTAAAAGTATCTATGTTTGAAGAAACTAAACCCATTAAACCTGTCACTTTTTATTATTAAAGTTTATTTTATATTTATTTAATATCCTTTTGTTGAAATACTTTCTCTGACAGCTGAGGAAAAGGTAACTACTCTTGTTTGTTAATTTCTCTCTGTATTCTTCATCAAAGGGCTTCAAATAAGAGTTAGCTCACCAGCTCTACCCAAAAAATATTAAGTATTAAGATTCTGTGTGCATGGTTTCTTATCAATTATTAACTCCTCCAATACACCCTTATCCCAAGAACTATTGGCTGCGCACATATACATAACATAGGCAAAAGTATACCCATATGTTCCAAGCTAATTTGCTTCAACTTGCCTTCTGTTTTTAAATATTTTTGCTCTTCTGTAACAACTGAAAGAGGGTCTTTCACCAGTTCTGCAAGTCTTTGTTAACAAAAACATTGTGCTATGACTGTCTGCCCAAGAATTTTCATTTCTGGTATAAGATGTACCGTAACTTAGAAAATCTGACAACACTAATGGATCAATAAAGACAGTTAGTGTTTCTTATTTTGGTGTTTTGAAGGATTAAGTGCATATATCTAAATGACCTCATATGGGAAAATACAATATTGTAAAAACTGATGAGTTCTAAAAAAAGAACTTGACCTTGAGAACAACTCCATCCATCACCAAGGTGCTCAGGAAATGGCTGATGCAAACTGAGTTCTCGCTTCCTTTGTCCAGTGGGAACCAAAGGGTCCACCCAAGGGCCATTGTGTGCTAAATGTCAGTGATGAGCCCACTCCACCAGTAACACCACTGAAATGGACATGGTAGCTCTCCTGGAGGCAGTTCACCGGCCGCACAGCATCTGCCATCTCTTGTGGAGACAGATTGGCAGGAAGAAGTGCTCACTAGCCATATGGACACAAAGAGTGGCTGTCCCATCACACCCCAGGGACTTTCACTTCTAGGAAGCTTCTAGAGCTGATGAGGACCCACAAAGCCCAAAAGCACTGAAATCATAATGGCACCTTCATCACCACATGGTTTACAGTCAATATAAATGTCATTCTAGACTTTAACTAAAGAAAATCAATGATGATTGAGTCCTTCCGTGATTAAAATCTCATTGATTCTTTTATTTTTAATTCCAAGTATTGTATTGTTTGAAGAAAATTTCTGTTTCTGGCTCTGATGTATCTGTGTTCCTGGGTGCCCTCAGATGCTCACCTGAGTCCTTCCCTTTTTTCTTAGTTTGCCAGAGCTGCTAAGACAGATACTACACTCTGGAGTTTAATATCAGGAATTTATT
>PVIY010063137.1:0-10614 GCA_004026745.1 Myrmecophaga tridactyla | reverse complement strand
GTAAAATAAAAATCATAATAGCTACTAACTCACAGAGTTGTCTTAAGAATTCCATGAGTTAATGAAATATGTTAAATATCTACCAGTCTCAGACAGGCATTTTTATCACCATCATCTAGGAATCAAAGGAAGAAATTAGTTCTAAATTTTTATCTTGGTTATCTGTAGAGAGGTGTTTACTTATGGAGTAAAAATAAAAGCGGCAAGCTTTTGACATGTTAAGTGTCTGGCATATAGTAGGCCCTCAATAAAAATGCAAAAAAATGAATACATAAGTGAATCTGCAAAATGTCTATAGGCTAACTGGAAGGAGAGTTCTGCCTATATGTTTCAAGAAGACTGAACTAGATATATATAAGCAGATTTAGACTACAAATACAGATCTTGGGTCATTAGTGTTCAGGTATTCATTGAAACATAACTGACTTCAATTAAGTGAAGCACATACTCTGGAAGTTAAAAATGGGGCAGAGGCATCATCTTTAAAGTCATGCAGAAGAAGAGAAGCCAACACAGCAGTATGAGAAAACAGGGTAGTAGGCTTGGACTTTTGGGAGAAATGGTGGAGTAGGTAGCTCCAGGATTCAGTCCTTCCACCAAAACAACTATTAAACTGGCAAGAACTGTATGAAACAACTATTTTGAAATCACAGAGGCCAGAAGAGCACTGTACAGTATCCAGGGAAGAACAGGAGGAAGAGGCTGATAAATTATGGTAAATAAATGTAAACTGCTCTCTCTACACCATGACTCCCAGAACCCATTCCCCAACTTATGGCAGGGCATGTGAGATTCACTCAATGACTGGTGGCTGGCGAAAGAAAGGGACATAAAAATCCTCTTCCCCAAGAACAAGAGTGTATACAATCACTGAACATGGCTTTTGATTAGCAAATTTGGATCACTGAGTCCTGACTTTCAAGGTAACTACTCTTTTTATACACCCCAACAAAGCTGGCAGCAGCCATTCTCAACCCTCCCAAGACAAGGGTAGAGTCAGTGGAGATTTTAAAGATTCATGGCACCATCAAGATTGCAGGATAAAGTTACCTGAACAGCTACATGTGCTAGGCAGGCCAGTTTAAGATCAAATTTGGGGAACCATCAGAGATTTGATGCCCTTTCTGACCCCTCCAAAGGGCACACTGGAACCAGTCTGTTTAAACCTTTGTAAGCCAGCTCCGCAAGTGAACTCACTGCCCTACCCCCTATGTGGGACCTGACTCCCAGGGATAAGCTGGGACCTGGCATCATTGAAATGAGAAAGCCTTCTTAACCAAAAGGGAGAAGACAGAGATGAGACAAAATAAGGTCTCAGTGTCTAAGACATTTCAAACAGAGTTGAGAGGTTATCCTGGAGGTTATTCTTATGCATTACATAGATATCCCTTTTTAGTTTATGGTATATTGGAGCGGCTAAACAGAAGGAAGTACCTGAAACTGTTCAACTGTGTTGCAGTAGCCTTGATTCTTGAAGACTGTATAACCATACAACTTTTACAATGTGATTGTGTTATTGTGAAAACCTTGTGTCTGATGTTCCTTCTATCCAGGGTATTGGCAGATGAGTTAAAAAAAAATAAAATAAGGATAAAAAATAAATAAATAATAGGGGCAGATAAAGGACAAAAACTGGGTAGAATGAAATACTGTGGGTCAATGAAAGGGAGGAGTAAGGGGAACCGGATGTAGGAGTTCTTTTTTTTTTTCTTTTATTTCTTTTTGTGAAGTGATGCAAATGTTCTATAAATGATCATGGTGAAGAATACACAAGGTTAGTTTAATATGGAAAAATCGCATTAGCCAAAGCCTGGTTCTAGGCAGCAGACCTTTTAAGAACAATTCTTTTCACAAAGGAGGTGACAGGAAACTTCCAAAGGTACAACATAATGTTCTGCTGGAGCAAAGAACAACGGATTGCACAACCCAGGCTTAACCACCTCTTTTAAAATCCACATACAGAAATCCAACAGTATAGAAGAAAAGGGACTAATCATCCTTGCCTCAGGGTAAAAGTTACTGTTAACCTTAACTTCCCCTTCTTGAGATAAAGCTATGATAAAGTTTTTTGTTTTGCATAAAGTTCTTTATATTTACAAACTGTTGATTTTTTCCATTTGATCCTGTGATTAATATTATTAATTTCATGCATAGCAGCCTCGTTTTTTTCCAATTTCTTCTCATAATCCATCCAGCATCATAAAGTGAAGATCACGACTTTGTATGTGAGAGCCCCTAGACCAAGCACATTTTTATTCCATGTTTGACAGAAATGATAGTATGTCAACTCTTTAAATAACCATGTGCAGTACTGAATTCAGGAAAAATACATGTGCATTTCTCTTGATAAAACTTAGAGAGTAAGCATAGCCAGAAGCTACCCTAAAAATCTTCTCAGTTTTTATCTAGTGCTCTCAGCTTCATGACATGGCTCTGAATTTCTCTTACTTACTGTAAAATAATTTTCTTCCCCTGAGCTAAGTCTACTAATATGGCTCTGAAATTTGACCTCCAAAACGTAATTTGCTGTGTAAGGACCCAGTCTGAGAATAATTTTACATAATATAACTGAACCTAATAAAATTTCACAACGGCACTTCCACCTCTGACAGTGAACCAAAAAAGCAGTAATATGCCCAATCCTAAAACATTATTTCTAAAATAAACTGTTCCTTCTAGCTATTTTAAACTTATCCTTCCATCTTTATATATCCCCAGCAAATAATCTGGGCAGGATTTCAAACCCAAAATTATTCCCCTTTAAGAGAAATTTACAAATGTGGGTTCTGTTGGGTTTCTTATGGGGAAGGGTATACTTTGCCATGGTGGAAAAGTGAGAGATATGTTTCCCTTTTCAATGTCTGCCTGATTCTTTAATAATTAATTTCAAAATCTTCTTAGGAGCCTGTTTTTTAAATTATCAAATTAAACCAAAGATCTCATATCTTTAAGTTTTAAAACATAAAATAACGGGAACTTTTCTTAAATAATTATCACTAAAACTAGTCATTCATCCATTCCAGAACCATGCTCTCATTCAGATACAGGTAGAAAATAAAGCTATTGTAGAAAAATAAAAAAAAGAAAGAAAGAAAAACCCCATGAAGATTAAAAAATAACTACTACAAACACACATGCTAGTCATAGCTAAAGACAGTAAAGTTTTAAGTGCCTTAAGCAAAAGAAAGAAAGTGAAAACCCAAATTTTCCAAAAATATAGCAATAACAGACTTTTCACATGTAAAAAAGAACTGCCTTCTGTACATAGGTGGAGAAAGAGTCATTGTCAGTGGAGCATGTTTCCCCAGTAGGGGCATTTTCCCCTGTCATGATATTTTTACCCCAACGAAGTAATTTTCCCACTCTTTTCTATCAGGACCATTTATGACTTGGCTGGGAAACAGTTTGTAGTAATTCTAGAAATTTTTTTTTTTGGTGAAACAACTCCCATTAGTTCTCAACAATATTCTCAACATATGGAATTACAGACCAATCTGTCCATTGCTTCCTGATTCTATCTGAATTTATGGATGAGGCACTGGTTCATAAATGAAGCAGAATATGTATAATGCGACAAAGTCTCTGAGTACTTAATGGTGGCTGCATTACTTGAAAAGTTCTCCAAAATACAGACATGACTGTAAATAAGATGCCCGATGCACCAGAAGGAGCATAAAAGAGGCATCTATGGCTGTGACGGGGCCAGCAGAAACATTTGAGAAAAGGGAGGACAAAGGTAAACGTGCAATAAGGTTACAGTCATTAAATTTTTGAAGAATTGGGAAAATGCTCACAAGAAAGCATGATGTATAAAAACTGGGAAGGAAATTGTATATATAGCATGACCCCAGTTTCGTGATACGCACCTTTAGGAAAATACATCAAATATTAAGGATTTTTCTAGATTAAGCGCTTTTACTTTTTCATTCTACTCTTCCATATTTTTTTTAACACAAGCTGTATCTTGTGAAACTGAAAAAGGATACACTACACTCAAGTGCTTCGTGAAAAATGTAGCTTCTTTATTTGCTATGACTGATCTAACACGGTGCTCAAGCTCCAACTCGCAGTAGAATAATGAAGTGTAAACCTGTAGGTTAATGTTACTCATTTTCCTTTGGGTTGTAAGACCCACACTTTCAAATTAAAATAGTATCTGCTGGGTAACTGTGGTCTCCTTGGGGATAACGGCTGATTGAGAATGCTCTCTCCCCTCCCCCTCTCTCGAAGAAGGCCACTGAGACCAGTCAGGCGCCCTCTCGGGCCTCCCCGCCCGCCGATCTCTGAGCCTCTTAGTCACTGTCCTCAGGAACCCACAGGAACCGAGGGCCTACCGGGGTGTTTGGAACCCACCTGCGTCACTGAGCTGCAGCAGGACGCTTCCTGGGTAACATCGGCCCTACTGAACGAGCTTCAAGTGGCCCTGCCGCTCCGGCTCCCCTGCGCTGTAAGCCTGCGCAATACCACCCTTAATGCTCTCGAGGCGCCACTCGTGATGCCCAGGGAGCCTGCGTGGCGGGTGCGCTTCCTGGTCACGTGATACCCAGGGGGCCTGTGCAGCATGTATGCTTTCTGGTCACGGGATACCCAGTGCCCTGTGCGGCATTTGTACTTCCCGGTCACGGGATACCCATGGTCCTGTGCTGCATGTGTGCTTCCCGGTCACGGGATACCCATGGCCCTGTGCGGCATGTGTGCTTCCCGGTCACGGGATACCCAGGGGGCCCTGTGCGGCATGTGTGCTTCCTGGTCTTGTGCCTGACCTACAGAGCTGCGCCCTTCTCAGACCCTTCGCTGTGCCTCCGGTTTCCCATTCCTCGAGACTTCTCTGCTTTTCTCAGCTCCTCCCACCCAAGGACGTTCTGCCCAGGCCCCAAAATGGATGTCAGCCTATTTGCTTCCTCAGCCCATGCTTGGCTTTTTGTTTACTTAGCCTTACTTGCACTTCCCATACGTCCATCTTCCTCTTCCCAAAGTAATAATGGGATGGCTACAGGGAAACATTGCTTTAAGGAGATTTGAAAAAACGAGAGTTTGTTTCCTAGATAGATGTATCACATATTTTCTCCTTTTGTAGTCCTTTCCCCAATATTTTATTTTTAAAGTGTAATGAAGGGAGTCTTGAAGTCATTCTGAAAGGTACTGGCGTCCAAATAACTCACAATAATAGCCTACAAGATAAACTTTTTGGAAATATGGGTCATTTTGGATTCCCAAAGAGTGCATTGCAAATCCAGCTTAAGCCAAGAGAGCACGATGATACAGGAACACTCCGTGATGTAGGTGAAGTGCTGAGCCTGCCAGATAGATTGGTATCCAATAATGTTAGAAAGAAGAAGCAGATTTTAACAAAAATGCCACAGCGGAGAAAGAGCTCATATTTAAAGTAGTGAGCCCATGCCCTCAAGGGCCCATTAAAAGCTAAATTGACTGCTAATATTCACTACCAGTTGAGGAGACAAGGAGCACCCTCTCTCCTTAGTTATCACTCTCCACAAAACACAATCTAACAGCTATTAGGAGGAAAGGCTTGCTAGCACTATTAAAGATATCCTATCTTATAGTAAAAGGAATATTGCCCTATAAGGAGACAAGATTTGAACCCAATGTATAGCAAGATGCTATTGTTCTAGTTTCCTAGCTGCCAGAATGTAATAAACCAGAAACAGAATGGCTTTTAAAAAGGGGAATTTTTATTATTAATTAAAAAAAATTAACAAACAAAAATATTAACATATCATTCCATTCTACATATACAATCAGCAATTCTCAATTTCATCACATAGTTACATATTCATCATTTCTTAGAACATTTGCATTGATTTAGAAAAAGAAAGAAAACGGTAACAGAAAAAAAAAAAGATTATACATACCATACCCCTTACCCCTCGCTTTCATTTATCACTAGCATTTCAAACTAAATTTATTTTAACATTTGTTCCCCCTATTATTTATTTTTATCCCATATGTTCTACTCGTCTGTTGATACAGTAGATTGAAGGAGCATCAGACACAAGGTTTTCACAATCACAGAGTCACATTGTGAAAGCTGTATCATTGTTCAATCATCATCAAGAAATATGGCTACTGGAACACAGCTCTACATTTGCAGGCAGTTCCCTCCAGCCTCTCCACTACATCTTGAACAACAAAGTGATATCTACTTAATGCGTAAGAATAACCTCCAGGATAACCTCTCCACTCTGTTTGGAATCTCTCACCCATTGACACTTTGTCTCATTTCACTCTTCCCCCTTTTGGTGGAGAAGGGTCTCTCAATCCCTTGATGTTAATTCTCAGCTCATTCTAGGGTTTTTCTCAATCCCTTGATCCTGAGTCTCAGCTCATTCCAGGATCTCTGTCCCACGTTGCCAGGAAGGTCCACACCCCTGGTAGTCATGTCCCACACAGAGAGGGAGAGGGTGGTGAGACTGCTCGTTGTGTTGGCTGGAGAGAGAGGCCACATCTGAACAACAAAAGAGGCTCTCTTGGGGGTGACTCTTAGGCCTAGATTTTAAGTAGACTTGACCTATCCTTTGTGGGGTTGTTTCATATGAACAAACCCCAGGACTGGGGGCTCAGCCTATAGCTTTGATTATCCACACTACTTGTGAGAATATCAAGAATTCAACTTGGGGAAGTTGAATTTCTCCCCCTTCTCACCATTCCCCAAAAGGGGCTTTGCAAATACTTTTCCACTCACTGATCGAATCACTCTGGGATTCATCGGGGCATCACTCTGGACAAACCAACAAAATCTCATGTCCTACCTGAGATTCCAAGTACTTATGGCATTCAAGCAAGCTATCTACATAAGTTATATTAGGAAATGCACTAGTCAAAATATAAATTTTGTAACAAACATTTTTTGCTTTAGTCTCACACATAAGGTGAAATTTTTAAATATTAATTACCATCTATTTTCAGCACCCTGCAATAATGACATTCCTTTGTTCTTCCTCATGCAAAAACATTTTTAAAATTTGTACATTGTACATTTCACTATTATTGTACACTCTAGGCATTCCTAGATTATACCATCTCAATCTTTAACATCTATCTTAAAAAGGGGAATTTAATAAGTTGCTAGTTTACAGTTCTGAGGCCAAGAAAATGTCCCAATTAAAACAAGTCTGTAGAAATGTCCAATCAAAGGTATCCAGGAAAAGATACCTTGGTTCAAGAGGGTCAGTGAAGTTCAGGGTTTCTCTCTCAAGTGAGAAGGCACACAGTGAACGCAGTTAGGGCTTCTCTCTCATCTGGAAGGACACATGGAGAACATGGCATCATCTGCTAGCTTGCTCTCCTGGCTTCCTGAAGCTCCCCAGGAGGCGTTTTCCTTCTTCATCTCCAGAGGTTGCTGGCTCATGGATTCTCTGCTTCGTGGTGCTGCAGCATTCTCTGCTCTCTCCGAATCTCTTATTCTCCAAAATGATTCCTCTTTTATAGGACTGCAGAAACTAATCAAGACCCACCCAGATGGGTGGAGACATGCCTCTACCTAATTCAGCTTAACAACCACTCTTAATTAAATCACATCTCCAGGGAGATGGTCTGATAACAGTTTCAAAATACAATACTGAATAAGGATTAGAAACAGCTGCCTTTACAAAATGGGATTAGGATTAAAACATGGCTTTTATAGGGTACATACATCATTTCAAACCAGCACAGCTATATTAAAAGGTTTTACTATTTTAGAAAATGTCACCCTATAAAAAATAAAATCACAATTGGAAACATAGAGCCGTGCTGCCTGTTAAGACTTCTTATTAAGAAGGAAAAAAAAAGAGGAAAGAGAGCAAGAGGAAGGAGGGAAGGAATAAGGAAAGGGAAGTAGGGAGGATGGGAGGAAAGGAGAAAGGAAAAGAAGGAAGGGAGGGAGGGAGGAAGGGCAGACTCTGCATTGCATTGTTGTGGAAATACAGAGTGTACAGGACAGGCAAACAGATAAGTTTGGTTAGAAAACATAAGATGATCACTCAGTTTGGACAGCATAGTGTTTCTGATTTTTGACAGATTTGCTTCTAGATAGGAGCAGAAATAGAATTTAAATGCCTCTCTTTTTATCTTTTTCTTAGAAAAGGAAAGAACCCAGCAGAGGGAAGTTATAGACTTACAAGTCTCCTCCTCATTTAGACCAAGCCTATTTAATAAGACCACAATAAACTCAAAATTAATTGTTAGTGGGGGGTTTCCCTAAACAACTCACTACAAGATGACAAATATATAAAAGAGGAAGTTTGATAAATCATTTGCAAGTTAATCAGATTAAAACCAGCAACTGCCACTTCAGATGTTCTTTGGTTTTTATGTTGCATAAATGGGAAATCGTAGTTTGAATTGTTAACAAAGATGCTATTTGATGTATAACACAGTATGTAACCCTTCAGGAAGTTTTTTCAAGGATGAAACAATGCTGTTAGCCAATTTTATTAACTTGATCTCAGGCTTGCAGACCAAGTTGGAAATATCATTGCTACGAAAGGAACTTTCTCTTAAACCCATTCTGCAACACTATTTAAAGATGTAATGGTACCAAGGATGCCATGGAAATTATATAAATTCTAAAGAACCTACTAAAGGCTCCGGGTCACTTTGTGGGGGAAAAAATATGTATGCCATGCCATGCCATGGTTAACAGTGTTTTAAAATCACTACAATGTAACTGTATATTTCATAATTGCTGGTTAATGCCATTCTGTGACCAAGGGTAACATTCACAGGTACAACTGTAACATAATATATTTCAGAGGAAAAACAATGAGAAATCACAAGTCCAGAATACTATCTTGTGCAAGGAAGTCTATCAAAACTATTTTCATAGTTTAAAGCCTCCTAAAACTTGCCTTTTCACGTAGCCAAAGAAGGATAGCCTCCTGATCAGCTCATACACAGTCTTTAATCAGTTTCAATGCACCGCTCACGCTTCATATTTGGTTATACTTCTCTGGGTGCCAACAAAAAATCTTCACTGGAATAAAAAAAATACCCTTTGGAGCAGAATTTCTTTTCCAAACACTACAGCTTGAAATTTTGAAGAGTCACAGTGCCCTCTGGTGACACACTGATAAGCCAATCTTTATTTCAATTTCAGATAACAAAAAAGTTCATACAAATCTCACACTTTTCACGCATGTCCCCACCCCTCCCCCCTTCCCCCAATAAAAATGTACAAATGCAATCAACCAAGTACATACCACACTGGAGAATGAATCCTTGTTTAACCTGTTGCTCCCACAGTTGTATCTGGAGGATTAAAAAAAAAAAAAAAGGCTTCTCCACTCAATCCTGTAAAACAAGGTGCCTTAAGATGTACAAATGTAAAATTCTTAATCCAGAAAAGTGAAAGGACAAGTCTGTGAAGTTGGTGCTCTGTTTTCTAGTCCCAAATCTGTCAATTCCTGACAATGAGATCTGGACCAAAGAACTTTTTCTCACTGTACCAAAGTTTCTTCATTTATAAATGAAAAAAGATTGGCATGTTGGTGAGGATGAAGGGAATTGGACTTCAAATATTTCTGGCTGGAACGTTGATGTTTCGGCCTTTCTGGAGGGAGACTTTGCAATAACTGGTATCAGTTAGGATTCTTCAGAGAAACAGCCCACAGAATATATGAATATGCATATTAAGAGATTTATTTCAAGGAATTGACTCACATGATTGTGCGGGCTGGCAAATCCAAGATCTATCACAAGTCGAATTCCTTATGATAAGGAAATTCTGATAAGAATTGATGTAGGAATCTTGAGTCTGAAGTATGTCAGAGAGACCAGCAGCAGGCTGGAAACTCAGAGAGGAGAAGAGGATGGAGGTTTGTGGCAGAAAGTCTTCTTTTCTCTGGAGCAATCAGTTCCTTTACTCTTCCAGTCTCCAACTGATTGGTTAAGGTGCATCCACATTTTTAAGGGTAATTTCCTTTTCTTAAAGTCAGATAATTGTAGGATACTAATCCCATCAACAAAATACTTTCATGGCAGCATCTAGACCAGTGTTTAATCAAATAACTGGACACCATAACCTAACCAAATTGACACATAAAATTAATCATCACATCTCTCGAAAAGCCCCTAATGTACATTGCCTTATTGTCAGAATAATGAGCCAGCACTTCTCTTACTCTGTCCCATACACTATTCTAACAGTTTATAGTATGTATTAGCTCAACTTAATCCTCACAACAATCTTAGGAGATCGGTCCTATAATTAGCCCCATTTTACATATGAAGAAACCAAAATGCTAAAACTTGCCCAAGTTTACACAATCAGTAAGTGGTGAAACCTGGATACAAATCCAAACTCTATGTTTCAGAGTTCATGCTCCTAATTATTATGCTATGCTTCCAGAAATTCATCTTCTGGGAATTTATCCGAAGGAAATATTCAAGGATGTGCACAAAGACTTTTGAATCATGAGCTTAATCTAAGCATCATTTATTATAGGGAAAAAATGAAAAAGAACCTAAATGATCAATAATAGGTGTGCTGGTTTGAAAGGAAGTATGCCCCCTAAGAAAAGTCATGTTTTAATATAAATCCCATTTCATAAAGGTAGAATAATCTCTACTCAATGCTATATGTTTGCAACTAATGAGATCATCTCCCTGGTTGAT
>PVIY010063136.1:0-10607 GCA_004026745.1 Myrmecophaga tridactyla | reverse complement strand
ATGATGGTTAATTTCCTGTGTCACCACAGCTATATTATGGTGCCTAGTTATTTGGTAAGAAAATCATTTGCCTGACTGTTACTGTGAGAGTATTTCCTGGCTGGATCTACACCTGTAGCCATTTGATTGCTTCTGTGGGTGACTGCATCTGCAATCAACAAAGGAGATTTTTCTCAGCAATGAGTATAATCTTGCCATCCAATCAGTTGGAGGTTTTAAAGACAAAAGTCCAAAAGAAGAATTCCTGCTTCTGCTTCAGCCAACCAGCATCCCCTGGGGAATCAACTTGACCTTTGTCGGGTTTTCCAACTTGTGAACTGAATTCCAATGAACAGAATTCAGACTTACCAAACCCTATGATGAGTCAATTCCAACAATAAGTTTCTTAATAGATACATACATAAAAATATATAATATATACAAGTATATCACACATCCAGTCAGTTCTCTGGAGACCCTTAATACAGTAGATAGAACCTTGAAGGATAATGTGAGTTTAGGTTATATTCTAAGTATAATGAGAAGCCATAAAAAGATTTTAAGTATGATCCAATTTATAATGTTAAAACATCATTTGTTCTGTAAGAAAGGATTATATTTGGGGCAAGTATAGAATAAGCAAGATGAGTTGAAAGAATAGTATAGTCCATGTGAGAGATGAGGGTAGCATGAATCCTGAAGGGGACAGAGGAAATCAAGTCGAATTCATTTTAACACATGTTGGAGATAGAAGTAACACGTCTTGGTAATGGGCCAGAGGAAAAGGCTAAGGAGTAGAAGGAATCAAGAATCACACTCAGAGACAGAGGCCCGGAGTCCTCAGGAGTGCACAGACAGGGCTACAGGACTAGGAAATAAACCAAGCCCTGCTCCTTGAATGTGAGCCCCTCAGGCGCATTTTCCCTCCCCTCGACCCACAACTCCCTCTACACTCCCATGCACCTGAACCCTGTCACCCGCACCCACTGTGCTCCAAGCACCCTCACCCGAGATGCCTCCCCATGCATCCCCACCCCAACACCCCTACCTTGTGCATGCATGCAAGCCTGTCCCAGCCCGACCCACCTCTCCCACACAAGTGCACAGTTTACCCACAGCCAGCCCCTTGTCTCCCACCTCCCCATCCCTCTCCCCTGCAGGCAGTCACCTGCACATCTGGGCTGCAGATGCTCACCTTCATACCGAGGCCACAACTGCACTCTGCCCATACAGTCACTCAACCTTACCTGGACCTCCCTGAGCTCTGTGAATGTGCACATCAGCATCTGGCTCCGCAGATCCATGCACATGCTTGCACCCACTCAAGCCACATCTCCTCAGCTCTGGGCAAGCATTGAGCTGCACATCTGGGACACACCCACCCCAGCCCATGTAGGCTCAGTCCCACCTCGCTGCACCTGAGCTTTGTGCACATGCACACCAGGGTCCTGCACCCTGAGATCCACACACCAGCACAGTCACATCCTCCCTGCTGGGCATGGACCTCTTGATCCCTACATCCCAACCCCCCTCCACTGCACACCTGCACACTTTTGCCCCACCTTATGGCACAAATGCCCTTCTCCCATACCTGGTAGGTGCTCATGGGCACATCTGTGCCACATAGCCTCTGCCCTGCACAATCGGGCCCCTTACCCCAACCCACCCCTGCATCTGTGGACCAGCGCAAGGGCCCCACCCACTCGTCATCACCCACCCTGACACACATACCACAACATTCATGACCTGTGCTACACCTCACATCCAAGCTCCCTGGAGCCCTCCCCATGTGCAAGGATATACCCATGCCTCAACCTCCCTGTGTGCCTGAATTCTATGCCCTGTAACCCACACCCTGACACATATGACCCACACACTTCTCACGTCCACCTGCATTCTGCCAACTTACCAGCAACAGCACATCTGCTCAGACCCCCATCTCACTCCTGCCACACCCTACCTCTGTGTCTTCCATGCTATGCCTTACTTCTGCACTACAAGGCTTGCCTGAGCTGTGCCTCCACACCACATATCTGTACCCTATGCTCACAGGCACCAACATAGAGTCCCCGACCTGCGCATATACCTGCAACACAACCTGTCACTGCGCTGTTGACTGCTGTGCCCTTCCCCCTGCACTGCATGCTGCTCCATATCCACCCCACGAATACAAAGCTTTAGACTACAGAAGGAAATCAACATTCAAAGTAATCCTATCAAGATATTTACATGAGGCAGAAACACACTTTCTCTGGGCACAACAGAGTGAAGCTGGAAATCAATACCCACCAAAGAACAGGAACTTTCACAAATATATGGGGATTAAACAGCATACTCTTAAAAAATGAGTTGTACAAAGAAGAAATTGCTAGAGAAACCAGTAGCTATCTGGACAAAGATTAAAATGAGAATGCAACATGTCAGAACTTATGGGATGCAACAAAGACTGCACAGAAAGGGAAATGTATTGCCCTAAATGCTTATATTAAAAAAGAAGAGCAAAAATTAAGGACTTATCTGCTTACCTGGAGGGATTTGAGAAAGAACAGCAAACTAACCCCAAAGCAAATAGCATAAGAGAAATAACAAGAATTAAAGCAGTGATAAATGAACAAGACAACAAAAAGGCAATAGAAAGAATCAATAAAGCCAGAAGTTGATTCTTCAAGAAAATGAATAAAAAATGATGGGCCACTATCAAGGCTGAAAAAGATAAAAGGAGACAGGATGCAAAGAAACAAAGTCAGAAATTAGGAGGGGGTTATTAACACAGACACTGAAGAAATAAAAAAAATCACAAGAGGATACTATGAACAACTATTGCCAACAAACTAGACAACTTAGATGAAAGGAACAAATTTCTGGAAACACACAAACAAGCTACACTGACTCAGGAAGAAATAGAAGATCTCAACAAACCAGTCACATGTAAAGAGATTCAAATAGTCATCAAAAACCTTGCAACAGAGAAAAATCCAGGGCCAGAAGTCTTCACAGAGGAATTTTATCAAATATTTCAAAAGGAACTAACACCAATCCTTCTCAAACTTTTCCAAAAACTTGAGGAAATAGGAACACTACCTAACTTGTTTTATGAAGCTAATATCACTTTAATGCCCAAACTAGGTAAAGATGCTACAAGAAAAGAAAACTAAATCAATCTCCCTAATGAACATAGATGAAAAATTCTCAACAAAGTATTAGCAAATCAAATCCAACAGCATGTTGAAAGAATTATGCACCACAAACAAGTGGGGTTTATACCAGAAATGCAAGGATGGTTTAACACAAGAAAATCAGTTAATGTAATACAGCACATTAACAAATTGAAAGGGAAAAATCATATGATCATCTCGATTCATGTTGAAAAAACATTTGACAAAATTCAATATCTTTTTCTGGTAACAGCATGTCAAATGATAGGAATCAAAGGTAACTTCCTCAACATGATAAAAGGCATCTGAAAAACCCATACCCCACATTGTATTCAATGGTGCTAGGGTGAAAGTTTTCCCGTGAGATTGAGAATAAGACAAGGATGCCCTCTGTCTCCTCTACTATTCAACACTGTATTAAATGTTTTAGCAAGAGCAATCAGGCAGGAAAAAGAAATAAAAGTCATCCAAATTGGAAAGGAAGAGGTAAAACTTTCATTATTTGCAAATGACATGATACTATACTTGGAAAATCCTGGGAAATCTATAACAAAATTGCTTGAGCTAATAAACAAATTCAGCAGGGTGTCAGGTATAAAATTAATGTGGAAAAATCAGTAACATTTCTATATACAAACAATGATCTAACTGAAGAGTCAATTAAGGAAAAAATTCCACTCAAAATAGCAATTAAAAGAATCAAGTATGTGGGAATGAACTTAATTAGGGATGTAAAGGACTTGTACACGAGAACTACACAGCATTCTTAAAAGAAATCAAGGAAGGTTTAAATAAGTTGAAAGAAATTCCATACTCATGGATAGGAAGGTTAAATAAAGTTAAGATGTCAATTTTGTCCAAATTGATCTACAGATTCAATACAGTACCAATCAAAATTCCAAAAAATTACCTTGAAGACTTGGTAAAGCTTGTTACCAAATTCATCTGGAGTTGAAAGAGACACCAAAAATCTAAACGCATCTTAAAAAAGAAGAATGAAGTGGGAGGATTAACATTCCTTGATTTTAAAACTTATTTTAAAGCCATAATGGTCAAAACAGCATGATACTAGCACAAAGATAGAAGTGTTGATGAATGGAATCTAATTAAGAGTGCAGATCTGAGTGACCACCAGATCTTTGGTCAGCTGATTTTTTTTTTTTACATGGGCAGGCACCGGGAATTGAACCCGGGTCCTCAGGCATGGCAGGCAAGCATTCTTGCCTGCTGAGCCACCGTGGCCCGCCCAGGTCAACTGATTTTTGATAAGGCCCCCAAATCCAGTGAACTGAGACAAAATATTCTTTTCAAATAATGAGCATAGGAAAACTGGATATCAATAGCTAGAAGAATGAAAGAGGGCCCTTACCTTATACCTATACAAAAATTAACTCAAAGGATATCAAACATCTAAATAAAAGAACCAGTACCATAAAGCTCCTAGAAGAAAATGTATGGAAACATCTTCAAGACTTAGTAATAGGAAGTAACTTCCTGAACTTTACACCCAAAACAAAAACAACTAAGAAAAAAATAGATAAATGGGGACTCCTCAAAATCAAATGCTTTGCATCTCAAAAGACTTTGTCAAAAAGGTGAAGAGGCAATCAACCCCTTGGGAGAAAGTATTTGGAAATCACAGATCAGATAAATGTTTGATAACCTGTATACATAAAGAAATCATATGACTCAACAACAAAAGAACAAGTAACCCAATTATAAAGTGGGCTAAAGATATGAATAGACATTTTTCTTAAGAGCCAATTCAGATTGCTAAAAAACACATGAAGATGTTCTCATTCTCATTAGCTATAAGAGAAATGCAGATCAAGACTGTAATGAGATATCACCTCACACCAATTATAATGGCTGCTATTAAACACACAGGAAACTACAAATGTTGGAGAGGATGTGGAGAAATTGGGACACTTATACACTGCTCGTGGAAATGCATAATGGTGCAGATGCTGAGGAAGACAGTCTGGCAGTTCCTCAGAAAACTAAATATTGAATTGTCCTATGACCCAGCAATACCACCGCTTGGTATATACCCAGAAGAGCTGAAAACTGTGACACAAACAGAGATTCACATACCAATGTTCATAGCAGCACCATTCACAATCCCTAAAAGACAGAAACAATCCAAGTGCCCATCAACAGATGAGTGGATTAACCGTATGTGGTATACATATAATGGAATATTATGCAGCCATAAAATAAAATGATGTCCTGAAGCACATGACAAGATGGATGAACCTTGAGGACATAATGCTGAGTGAAATAAGCCAGACACAACAGGATAAGTACTGCATGATTCCAGTTTTATGATCATGGTAAAGGTAAAATCAGAGACTTATAATACAGAACATAAAGGACCTAAAGACACACAGAAGTTAGAGATGGATGAATGTTAGCTAATGAAGTTAAACTTAAATGTAAGGGAATAGAGGAAGTGAAGGTGATTTACTAGTGGGTCTATAAGTAATAGTACCATATTGAAGGTAAACATAATTGAAAGGGGTTGTATAGATTCATCTGTACCACCAATTAACACTACAAATATAAATAAGTTCTTGCATTAAGTACTACAAAGATATGAATCTTGTACAAAGACTGCACAACTTCAGGGTGTAGGAGAATAATGCTATTGCTTGCTATAGGTTACGTTTAACAGGAAAACACAAGGATTGCAGCAGGGGTACATAATGGGATGAGAGCTAGGGGAAAGTTTGGATTTTCTATTTGATGAGGGTGTGTCTATTGGCTATCTTTCTCTTGGGAACAATGACATTATCTAAAATTGAGACTGTTGATTGCCTGTTGATTTTGGACATTATAAAATGAGGTCCAACAGATGGAGATGGCTGAAGGATGCACTGACTGAGAAGCAGATTGGCAAATGATGGTGTAAATATATGATTGAACAGGGTGCTGCTACAGAAAGGAATGAAGTTTGAAGCATGCAATGATGTAAATGAACCTGTGGGACATTTAGGGAGGCAAAATAAGCCAGAAACGAAAGAGCAAATAATGTATGATCTCATTTAGAAAATACTGGGGCCTAGATTGTAAGCTCTTATAACAGTTATATTTAGTCTGGAGGGGTAATAGTTATTTCTGGATTTTGAAGAGCTGTTTTTTATATATATAACCTGGTATTTAGAGAAAAGAATGAAGCCAACCAGGTCAGGATTAAGGTAATTCAGAATACAGGGGTAAAGAAGACATTGCCTGTATTTTAGAATTTCATCTACTTGTTGAAATCAAAGGAAGAAAGTGTTATTATATCCAGAACCTAAATTTTCTGTAGCACATAATATAATTCAAACTGTCTGGATAGATCATTTAAACAATCCAAACACAGGGAGCCCAGAATAAGAATGAAAGCCTTTAATCCTATATAGCTTAATTTAATGCCTGAATATATCCCAGAGTATATTAAGCAGATAATCAAAAAGTAGTGGCTAAGTCCCATGAGGGATGGCAGAAAAATTATGGAACTATTAAACTTTCCACTGGGGAAACTCTGGATACTGTGCCAAACATTAGAGACATCCATTCAATAGGCAGAGCCCTTGATTTTGAGGCTTGCACTTGTGATGTTCATGTATGTAGTGGAGAAGCTTAGCCTACTTATCAACAATGCCATCCTGACAAAAAGGGGGAAAGAAGTATAACAAATAAGGTTTCAGTGGCTGAGAGTGTTCAAATAGATTCAAAAGGCTACACTATAGGTCACTTTTATGCATGCTGTAAACATTTCTACCTATCATAACTTGCCAAACCCCAACCAAAACCATTCCTGCCAATCTTAAAGAATACCTAGGGCATTATATAAGATTCTGCAAATGTTCCATGCATTAGGGTAGCTTCCCAAGACCTACAACCTCCAGATGGGTTCCTGGACCAGATAAGTCCTAAAAATGCAGAGGGGCCAGCCCTTCCAGAACATCAACTAGTTCCATCTCCCTATCCCATATTATCGACAGCCCCTTCCAACATGAAAAAGTTAGAATGAGCATGGCTCGAATACCCCTAAAGAGTGAGAGAAAGCCCAAAGTTGATGGTGGAGTTATACAGAGAAGGTAGGGTTTGACAAATGAGTATGAGTGCTGTATCATTAGGCTATTTCTTTTAGCCTCCAATACCTTAGAGTAGCTAGAAATGAAAACCTAAAATTGTAGACTTGCAACCCATACCAAACTCTGAAATGTGTTCTACAACTAATTGTTGCGATGTACTTTGAAATTTATTGGTTTTATGTATATATGTTATTTAAAGAGAAGGAGGAGTTTAACAAAGGAAATAGGATTTAACAAATGAGTATGACTGCTGAATCATTATATGGATATTTCTATTGGTCTCCAGTGTCTTGGAGCAGCTAGAAGAAAAAATGAAAAATTGTGGAACTGTAACCCATACCAAATTTTAAAATCTGTTCTATAACTATTTGCTAAAATGTACTTGGAAATGTATTAGTTTTTTTGTATATATGTTATATTTCACAATAAAAAAAAAACACTCAGAATTTTGGCTCCAGTCCTGAAAAAATTGAGATGGGAAAAATAATTAGGAAACAGGTTTTATTGCTCCTGGTGCTGTTATTTTGGTGAAGTTTATAGAATTTGAGTGTCATTCTCGATACGTAAAGTCTGAGATTCCTGTAAGACAAACTTAGATGTCGAGGCATAGAAATATATATGCTCTGTGTTAAGAGAAAAGGCAGGATAATGATAAGAATTTAGTCAACATCAGCATATGGATTTTTACAACTTTTTTATTATGGGTTAAAATGCACACAGAAGTAAGAAGAGCAATAAAAATCAGCACCCACATGCCCTTCACCCTGTTTTAACAACCACCAGCTCATGGCCAATCATGCTTTAACAATACCCATCCACCACCACCACAGCTAACACAGCTAGATTCTTTTGAAGCAAATCCTACAGAGCATATAATTTCAATCAGAAGTAGTTCAATATAGATTTCTGAAAGATGAGGCTTTTTTTTTTTTTTTTTTTTTTGGCATGGGCAGGCACCGGGAATCAAAGAGGTATCTTTTTAAAAACATAATCACAATATCACCAGAACTAAAAAATGTAACAGTAATTTCTTAATATTATCACGTTTTCAGTCAGTGTTCCAATTTCCTCAACTATCCATAAATTCTTTGCTACAGATGTTTTTGAATTAAGAACTGAATAAGCCCTACATATTACTATTAATTGTTTTTCCTCTTGTTATCTTTTAATCTATAGTTTTTTCTTTTCCTCCATCTTTTTTTTCCCCTTGCAATTTACCTGTTGATAAAGTAAATTCTTGGTTCTGTAGAGATTCTCAGGGTCTGGATTTTTCTGACTGCAACCCAATGGCATCACTATCCCCATTATTTCCTCTTTACTCATTATTCCCTATAAGTTAGTGGTCAGAGCTATAGGTTTTTATCAGATTCAGATTCAATTTTTTATCAAGAATATTTCATAGATAATAGTACCTGCTCCCATTAAGTGGCATGAAATGTCTAGTTTTCTTGCTTTTTCTGATGTTGACAGCCATTAGTGGAAGCCATTAACTTTCATTAGGTGTTACAAATAGCCTCTTCAATTTGCTTTCTGGGCAATTTTGACATTTCCTGCCTTATACCTGGAATCAACCATTTCTCTCTGGGTACTCAATGTTTTGGGGTTGGTCACTGTTTCTAGGCCTTTTTAGTGGATAGAGCTAGGAGATACACTTTTTTTCTTTTTTAAGATAAAAATCAGCACACATACCAACATTTCCCTTTTAAATTCAGAACCATAGGGCTTTTACTCCCACCTTGCTTGGCAATTGTTTCCAATGTCATCAGAAAGGATGTTACCTAATGAGTGTGGAGAAAGCCCAGAACACGAGTGCTGTAAAATGATTATTGAGGGGGCAGAAAGAAAAAAAAGGACCTGGCAAAGCTGGCAGAGAAGAAGCAAGTGGAGGTAGTGCCCTGGAAGCAAGGATACGAGAGTGTTCTGAGAAGGAAGAGAAAATGGAATGCTCCTAAGAAGTCAAGTAATATGATAGCAAATTGTGTGAATTTGTATTTGGCAAAATACAGTCAGTAGAATGACAGTGCTAGAAGCCTAATTAGAGGGGTTTGATAAGTAGTTGAGAGATGAGAAAACAGAGATGGAAAGAATAGAGAAATGTCCTAATTCTGAAAGAAGGAAACAAAGTGGCCCGTTTTTTATGCTGTTTTACCTCAAGAAGTACATCCCAATCAATAAATCCTAGGTTTCAGTCAGGGCAAGTTCTTTCTTTAAGAAATCTGAGAGAGAGTAAGTCATCCATCCATGCTTACAAAATATAAATTAATGGTGCATAAAAAGATTTCAACAGAAGGCCTTTTACATTGACAAATCCCTTAGTGTGGTGCATGATTCGAGGTATGAAAATGTACTTACAAAGAAATCTGTTCTATAAACTAAGAAAACTCCCATCTCTCATGGAATAGCAGAGGACTTTTGGAATTGTAAATCACCGATGTGTCTTTTTAGCCTCTGATCATTCACACTCTATATTAGCCCTGGATTCCTTGTTCTTCCAGCTGATTATTCCATTCTTCAGATTGTAGGAAAGTTCATGGGACAAAGGAAGAAAATACCCAAACTATCTGTCATTTCCATGTGCTGCAATAGATTCACCTAAAGCAATTACCTGGACTATGTATCCTCAGCCTCACTGGGCTGGCAGGATGCTGTGCTTCTCTCTTCTACAGCCTGTTAGTTTGTTAAGCAAACCCTTGAGGCTGCTTTAACATTCCATAAACAGAGCAGCCAGGTTCTGTCTAGGTTGATGATTTTGACGTCACTATTTTTGAAAACTGAGCACTGTTTCAGCAAAGAAAAAAAAGATCACAGATGGGAGAAGGGTCACTATTGGTGATTATGATGGCAATAAAACAGCTTACACAAGAAAAAGAACAGACAGAGGTTGAGCTCAGTCCCCACCCATAGCTATGTGGGAATGGATACAAAAGCAAATCAGGTTGCCTGTTTCTTCAGAGCATCTTTAAGAGTGAATATAAATGATAAAATGGGAATACTTGTACTTGTACTATTCTGCTTGGCATTGTTTCATTTCTTATTGGAGATTCTTTTTTCCAGAATTATAAGGCTTCCTTTTGAAAGGAAGGGCTTTGTTATTGACAAACTTTAATTTTATAACATAGTCTGAATCAAGTGTTTTTAATATGTTTTGAACAACAGCAATCATTTGAATCAAAATGTTCCATTTAAATGAACCTAGTCTGCCTACTTAGATTCAATAAATCATTTTTCCTGGGGTAGGGAAAAAATTTGTTTTACTAACTATAATGTAAAACAGTTTATCTAAAAACATTACCTTATAACACAGGAACATTTTTCTTGAAAAACAATTCTCAGAAGTGAATGGGGTTGGGTTTTTGTTTTTGCTTTTTTGTTTTTTTTTTCTTGGGGGGGG
>PVIY010063135.1:0-10606 GCA_004026745.1 Myrmecophaga tridactyla | reverse complement strand
CCCCCCCCCATTATTTATCCCTGGTGTTGATGTGTTATTGTTGATGTTTTCCTGTTAAAAATAGCACATAGCATGCAACAGCAATTTTCCCCATACCCTGAACTTATAAACTGTTTGTACAAGATCAAACCTTTGAAGTACTTTATGCAAGAACTTATTTATATTTGTAGTGTTAATCAGTGGGACACACAGGTCTGCACAACCCCTTTCAACCATGTTCACCTTCAATATAGTACTAATACCTATAGATCCACTAGTGAACTGCCTTCACTTCTATCTTTACCCTTATATTTGAGGTCAACCTCATTAGCTAATCATTCAACCATCTCTAGCTTCTGCATATCTCTAGGTCCCCTATACTGTGTAATATAACTCTCTGATTTTACCTTTACCATATTCATAACAGTGGAATCATACAGTATCTATCCCTTTTGTCTAGCCGATTTCACTCAACATTATGTCCTCAAGGCTCATCTATCTTGTCATGTGCTTCAGGACATCATTTTGTGTTACTGCTGTATAATATTCCATCATACGTATATACCACATTTTGTTAATTCACTCGTCTGTTGATGGGCACTTGGGTTGTTTCCATATTTTGGCGAATATGAATAAGGCTGCTATGAACATCAGTGTGCAAATTTCTGTTTGTGTCACTGCTCCTGGATATATACCGAGTAATGGTATTGCCAGGTCATAGGGCAACTCGATATGCATCTATATTCTTAGTTTCCTAAGGAACCACCAAACTCTCTTTCATAATGGCTGTACCATTATACATTCCCACCAGCAGTGCATAAGTGTCCCAATTTATTCACATCCTCTCCAATATTTGTAGTTTCCTGTTTGTTTAATAGCAGCCAATTTTATAGGTGTGAGGTGGCATCTTATTGTAGTCTTGAGCTGTCTTTCTCTTTTAGCTAATGAAAATGAGTATCTTTTCATCTTTATAGCCATCTGTATTTGTTCTTCAGAAAAATACTTATTCATATATTTAACCCATGTAATTGGGTTGTTTGTTCTTTTCTTGTTGAGTTGTATGATTTCCTGTATACAGGATGTCAAAACTTCATCTTTTGATATGTGACTTACAAATATTTTTTCCCATTGAGTTGGCTGCTTCTTCACCTTTTTGACAAAGTCTTTTGAGGCACAAAAACATTTGATTTTGAGGAGTTCTTATTTATCTATTTTTCCTATTATTGCTCATGCTTTGGGTGTAAAGTTTAGGAAGCTACCTCCTATTACCAGGTCTTGAAGATGTTTCCCTACACTTTATTCTAAGAGCTTTATAGTACTAGCTGTTACATTTAGGTGTTTGATCCACCTTGAGTTAATTTTTGTATAGGGAGTTAGGTAGGGGCCCTTTTACATTGTTTTGGCTATTGATATCCAGTACTCCCATGCCCTTTTATTGAAAAGACTATTTTTGTCCCAGTTCGGTGGAATTGGGGTCCTTGTCAAAGGTCAGTTGACCATAAATTTGGTTGTCTATTTCTGCACTCTCAATTCAATTTCATTGGTCAATATGTCTATCTTTGTGCCATTACCATGCTTGTTTTGAACACTGTGGCTTTATAATAAGTTAAAAAATCAGGAAGTGTTAATCCTCCCACTTTGTTCTATATTTTTTTAGGATGCTTTAACTATTCAGGGTCTCTTTCCCTTCCAGATGAATTTGGTAACTAGCTTTTCCAAGTCTTCAATTAGGTTGTTGGAATTTTGATTGGTACTGCATTGAATCTGCAGGTCAATTTGGGTAGAATTGACATCTTAACTACATTTAACCTTCCTATCCATCAGCAGGGAATGTCTTTCCACCTATTTAGATCTTTTGATTTCTTTTAGCAATATTATGTAGTTTTCTGTGTACAAGTGCTTTACATCCGTAGTTAAGTTCATTCCTAGATACTTAATTTCTGTTGGCTGCTATTTTGAGTGGATTTTTCCCTTAATTTACTCCTCAGTTAGGTCATTGCTTGTGTGTAAAAACTTTATTGATTTTTTCCCATTAATTGTATATCCCCCACCTTGCTGAATTTGCTTATTAGCCCAAGTAACTGCTGTAGATTTCTCAGGATTTTCAGGTATGGTGTCATGCCATCTGCAAATAATGAAAGCTTTACTTCTTCCTTTCCAATTTGGATGCCTTTTACTTCTTTTTCCTGCCTGATTGCTCTAGCTAGAAATTCTAGTACAATTTTGAATAATAGTGTGTTGACAGAGGGCATCCTTGTCTTGTTCCTGATCTTACAGGATAAGCTTTTAGTGTCTCACCATTGAGTATGATGCTGGCTATGTGTTTCTCATATATTATTTATCATATTGAGGAAATTAGCTTTGATTCCTACCTTTTGAAATATTTTTATCAGAAATGGATGTTGAATTTCGTCAAATGCTTTTTTAGCATCAATTGAGATGATCATGTAATTTTTACCTTTCGATTTTTTAGTATGCTGCATTACATTAATTGATTTTCTTGTGTCGAACCACTTTTGCATTCCTGGAATAAACTCCACTTGGTCAAGTTGTATACTTCTTTTAATGTGTTAGATTTGTTTTGCTAGTATTTTGTTGAGAATTCTTGCATCTATGTTCTTTAGGGGGATTGGCCTGTAGTTTTCCTTTATTCTAGCATCTTTACCTGGTTTTGGTATTTTAGCTTAATAAAGAGAAGTTCGCTTCATAAAATAAGTTAGGTAGTGGTTCCTTCTTCCTCATTTTTTTTTTTTGAAAAGTTTGCACAGGACTGGTGTTAGTTCTTTTGGGAATGTTTGTTAAAATTCCCCTGTGAAGCCATCTGGCCCTGGGCTTTTCTTTGTAGGAAGAGTTTTGATGAAGGATTGAATGTCTTTACTTGTGATTGGTTTGTTGAGATCTTCTATTTCTTCTTGAGTCATTGTAGCTTTTTAGTATGTTTCCAGGAATTTGTCCATTTCATCTAAGTTGTCTAGTTTGTTGGCTTATAGTTGTTCATGGTATCCTCATGATTTTTTAAATTTATTCAGGGTCTGTGGTAATGATGCCTCTCCCATTTCTGATTTTGTTTATTTGCATCATCTATCTTATTTTTCTTTGTCAGCCTTGCTGGTGGTCCATCGACTTTATTGATTTTCCCAAGGAATCAACTTTTTGTTTTAGTGATTCTTTCTGTTGTTCTTTTTGATCTCCTATTCATTTAACTCTTCTTTAATCTTGCTATTTCCCTCTTCTATGTGCTTTGGGGTTAGTTTGCTGTTCATACTCTAGTTCCTCCAGGTGAGCAGTTAAGTCCTCAATTTTTTTCTTTCTTCTTTTTTAATATAAGTAACTACTGCAGTAAATTTCCCTCTCAGCACAGCCTGTGCTTCATCCTGTAAGTTCTGATATGTTGTAGTCTCATTTTCATGCATCTGCAGATAGCTACCAATTTCTCTAGCAATTCCTTCTTTGACCCATTGGTTATTGAAGAATGTATTATCTAATCCCTATATAATTGTGAAAGTTCTTGTTCTTTGGTGGTTATTGATTTCTAGCTTCTTTTTTTGTGATCAGAGAAACTGCTTTGAACAATTTCAATGTCTTTTAATTTATAAAGACCTGTTTTGTGCCCCAGCATATGATCTATCCTGGAGAATGTTCCACGAGCACTGGAGAAGAATGTATATCCTGGTGTTTTAGGATGTAATGACCTATATATTTCTATGAGGTCTAACTCAATGATAATATTGTTTAAGTTCTCTATTTTGTTGTTGATCATCTGTCTGGTTGTTCTATTAATAGTGGAGAGTGGTGTATTGAGGTTTCCTACTATTATTGTTGAAACATATCACTCCCTTCAGTTTTCCCAATGTTTGTCTCATGTATTGCATGGCTGTGCAGGTATGGTGGGGTTTGGGCAGGGGTGTATGCATGTGCAGAGCTGGGGCCATGTATCACAGATGTGCATGTAAGCACTTGCCCAGTGTGGGACAAGAGCACTTGTGCTGGGGTGTGGGGAAAAGGTGTTTTCATGTGCAGGTCGGGGGGGTGGGATGCAGTGATCAAGATATCAGTGCAAGGATGTGAGGGCACCCAGCATGGAGGATGTGAGTGTAAGTGTGCACGGGTCTGTGGGCCAGGGCCTTGGTGTGTGCATGCACAGAGCTCAGCGGCAGCGGGGCGGGGTTGCACCTGCATGGGCTGGGAGCACGTGTAGCCCTGGCATGAAGGTAAGGGCCGGCAGTTTGGATGCACAGGTGATTGCTGCAGGGAGCAGGGAAAGGGAGGTGGGGGTTGAGGGGCTGGGTTCATGTGTGTGCATCTTGGGAAGGTTGGGGAAAGACTGTGTGCTTGTGTGAGAAAGATGGGACAGGCTGGGTCAGGCATGCATGTGTGTGTGTCTGTCTGTGTATGTGTTGCCAGGGTGCAGGGCAGAGACATGTGGGTGGGGGCATGGAGCATGGTATGGTGGGTCAGTGACTGGGTTCAGGTGTGTGGGCTGTGGGGGGAGTCATGGGTGGAGATGTCACATGTGAGATAGTATGTTCAAGGAATGCAGCTTGGCTTACTTCCTTGTCCTCATCTCGCTGTTCATGCACTCCTGAGGGCTCTGGGCTTCCATTTGGAAAGGGATGCATTGGGCTGTTTTTACCAGCTGGAGAGTATCCGGTTCTCTGCATCTCAGTTCTTCAGCTTTTGCAACCAGGGCTTCCTTATGTGGTGTAGAAGACCCTCCCAGTTCACTTACACCCCGGAATCAACATCTCAGTTGCCTTCCCATCACTTCTCTAACTGTTCCTTGGAGCAGGGTGAACTTGACCTACCCTACCCCACCATCTTACCAGAAACCTGATGCATTATTTTAAATGGGCTGATTCACCTTTCTGCTCAGCATTAAAAGTTATGAATAATATTGTTTTACCTCCTGACCCCTTTTAGAGTTCTTTGGTCAAATTAATATCTTTCTTCTGATAGTGTGATTGTGTCTCTTCACACTTTCTAGTCTTTTGTAAATTCTGTGCCCTTTTCTAACCAAAATATATTCATAAGCTGTGCTCATATAATATCTACGTGACTTGAAGTGAAAGATCCAGCCAAACAGCCCCTGTTTTCTTGCCTTTTTAATGGAATCAACTGCTTTTTAAATAAACAGATTTCCTTTGTTGTAGATACATCCTCTGTTCCCTGAAGATATTATCTTGACACACAAGCCCTGCCTTCAGGAAGGTAAATATTTAGTCCACTCAAGATAGGTAGTCACCTCATCTCTTCTTCAAGATCTTCTTAGACGCTTTAGGTCATTTAGTTTTCCCAGTTAAGACGTTATTCTTTATGTCCAAACATGACCTTTCTTACTAGAAGAGAATGGTTCATTTTTCTTTGTTTCCTCCTAGTGACTGTATATGCATATTATATACCTTGACATTAAACGTATAAACTGCTCTGAGCTATCCATGCACATGCACTCTAAGTTTTAGATAGTTCAGCAATCACTTATATCTCTATTCTTTTGGTTCCTGCCCTTCACTTTTACTTCTATTTCCAGTCCTGTTACTGCTCTTTGAACCCTTGAGGCATGGTTCAAACATATGAATCCTCAGAACAAATCTGGGAGCCCCAGTTAAATTCTTTGGAGTACTATAGTAAGGTTGATATAATGAATATCACCATCACCGACATTTACTGAGCACTTATAATTTGCCATTCATTGTTCTATGAGCTTTATGTTTATTATCCCACTTACCCCTCACAAAAGCTGTATGATATAGGCACTGATTTTATTTGCACTATATAGAATGTAAAATGGGGGCTTGAAGAGGGCAAGGATTTTGCCCAGTTTCACAGAGCCAGTAAGTAGTAGATCCAGAATTTGAACTTAGGTGTGATGCTTCAGTCTTTGCCACTATGCTTTACTGTCTTCCTAGAGAGCCTTGAATGGAAGGTATAACAAAGGTAGAGACAATCATACAGGGAGACAGAATTAAAAATGCATTCCTTCTTACCAACATTGATGAAGCAGAAGCTTTCTGTGAGATTAGAATAAATTGCCAAATTTTCTCATGGTATCTTTTTGAATTGATTTTCATTGGGCATTAGTGTTTAGGACTTCTGGCTTAAAAGCTTCTCAAGACTGTATGAAATTTGAAACCATATATTAAAACGGAGAGTACAATAGTCTTTACATATGGTAATGTAAATTAAATAGGGTTCATACAAAGTGTCCCAATTGTCTCTTAAAGGGATTTTTAAAAAACTGCTTTCATTAGAGCAGTTGTAGGTTTACCAAAACATTATGCAGTAAGAGCAGAGTTTCCATATACACCCCTCTAAGACACACAGTTTTCCATATTATTAAAATTTTGCATTAGTGTGATACTTTTGTTGCAATTGATTAAACAATATTATTATAATTATGTTTTTAGCTTTAGCCCACTGTACACAATAGAGTTCAGTTATACAGTTCCATAAATTTTTTGTGTGCAGTAACCCATATGAAACCTAAAACTTCCCTTTTTATCCCTTTCCAAATATACAATTCACTAGTGTTAATTACATTCACAAAGTTCTGCATCACCACCATCATCCAATGCCAAAATTTTCTCATCACTAAAAACAGAGACTATATATCAATTAAACATTAGCTTCTATTGTATGTGATGGATTGCTTTTTCCTTGCTGCTTTCAAAATTCTCTTTGTCCTTGACATTTGACAATCTGATTACTAAGTGTCATGGAGTAGGTCCATTTGGATCTATTCTGTGATTATTTCCTCCATTAGTCACTTTCTTCTCCTTTTCCCCTCTCTTCTTGTTCTGGGCCACCCACAAACATGTATATTCATGTGCTTTATGTTGTCATTCAATTCCCTGAGACCTTGTTCATATTTTTCCATTCTTTCTCTATGTTTTCTTTTGTGTGTCAGATTTCAGATGTACAGTCTTCTAGTTCACTATTCCTTTCTTCTGCCTCTTCAAATCTATTGTTGTAGATCTCCATTGTTTATTCCATCTCTTCTATTATACCTTTTATTCACAGAAGGTCTGTGATATGTTTTTTCAAATTTTCAAGTTCTTTATGTTCACCCAATGTCTTCTTTATATTCTCCCTCAACTTGTTGACTTGATTTTTGATGAGATTTTGCATGTTTGTTCAAACATCCTGAATTAGTTATTTCAACACCTGTATTTCATTTGAAATGTTGGTTTGTTCCTTTGACTGGGCCATATATTTGATTTTCCTAGTATGACTCATTATTTTTTACTTAATTTCCTTAATTAGCTTATTTTGGATGTTGTTTTCTATCTTTTACCTATGGCTTTCTTGTCATATGGGTTTGTTTCTATCTGCTCTTTGGCTTTCTGTTCAACTTATTCTAGACCTCTAGCATAGGTTCTGGTTAACTGATCTGAATTTTTCACTTCTTGTTTTTTTTTCTTGCCCTGCCTAAATGGAACCTTTTTTTAAAGAAGGATCTCCTCAGATATGATTGTTCCCAGTCAGACTTTCCCAGACCAGATAGGCACACATCTCAGGAGAAGAAAGTCACCACTATTAAATTTCCTTGAGGGTGAGACCCAGTAGGTTGTCAGACTTTCCTTATGAATCCTCTTGATTCTGTGCTTTTCCTATTCTGCCCAGCATGTGGTGCTTATCTGCCCACAGCTTCCCACCAGCATAAAGTGATGTGATGTCTTTAATTTCAGCAGCCTCCCCCTGCCAGGGGTGTGGTTGAGACCCAGACTGAAGGGGTAGGCAGGCTTTGATTGTTTCTGTTTTCCAGCCCCTGGGGCCTGAATTCCATGAAGGAGGGCCCTCACTTGAGTGGGCCCCAACCCCCTTTCCTTAGGGAAAGATATGTCCTTTAGGAATTGCCCCTTCCACCTATTTACTTTGTCTCAGACATGACTTAATTCTGCCCTTGCCTAGGGCAGTGCTGGAGCCTGAGAGTGCTCAGAGTTCTATGCAATGAGAATTCTGTGTGGGATCTTAGCTGTTCCACCCATTCCAAACTGGTGTACACTATATGTCTGGTCACTGATGTCCCCTCAGCAGTTGTTCTGTACAGTTCCTAGCTATTAACTAGTTTCTCAGGAGGATGAACTAAATTCCATACCTCACTATGCCACCATCTTGCCCTGCCCTCCATATGTTTGCATATTAAACCTTATCGGGAGTGTATAAGTAGTTCAGTGGTAGAATGCTTGCCTTCCATGCAGGAGACCAGGGTTCAATTCCCAGACCATGTACCCCCCCAAAAAATATTTAAACCCTTATCAGGTATGCCAGACGTATGGTTTCTAAATATTTTCTTCTATTTTGTAGGTTGGCTTTTTCTTTCCAGATAAAGAAATTTTAATGTATAAAAGTTTTTAATTTTGATTAACTCTGATTTATCTATTTTTTCTTTTGTTTTGTTCATGATTTTGGTAAAAAGCCTAAGAAATAATTGCCTAACAAAAGATCTTGACGATGTTTACCTACATTTTGTTCTAGGAATTTTATAGTACTAGTTCTTATATTTAGGCATTTGATCTGTTTTGTTTTAATTTTTTAATATGGTGTGAGGTAGGGGTCCACGTTCAATCTTTTGCATATGGTGATCCAGTTCACCCAGCACCATTTATTGAAGACTTTTTTCTCCCTACAAAGTGTCGCTGACACACTTGTCATACATCAGTTCATTTCCATAGGTCTATATGTCTGTCCTTGTGCCAACAGCACACTATTTTGGTTACTGTAGCTTTGTACTAAGCTTTAAAATTAGGAAGCATTTTTTTTTTTTTTTGCTCTTCTTTTTTCCAGATGGTTTAGTTATTCTTGGCTGCTTACTCTACCATGCGATTTTTTTAATTAAAAAAATTGTAGGTTTACAGAAATATCATGCATAAAATACAGAGTACTCATATCCCACCCTAATATTAACACATTACATTAGTGTGGCAGATTTGTTACAATTGAGAAAAGAACATTTTAATAATTGTATTATTAATTATAGCCCTTGGTTTACATTGAGTCATAACTTGTGTGGTACACTCCTGTGGTTTTCTTAAAAAATATTCTAGCAACATATAATCAACCTAAAGTTTTCCCTTTTCAAATATATAGCTGATTGCTGCTAATTACATTCACAATATTGTGCTACCATCCCCACCATCTACTATTGAAATTTTTCCATCACCACAAATAGAAACTGTACCAATTAAGCATTCCTTACCCCCACCTAAGCTCCTGGTAACCTATATTCTAGTTTCTGACTATGAATTTATTATTCTAATTATTTCTTATCTGTGAAGTGATAGAATATTTGTCCTTTGGGTATGTCTTATTTCACTCAACATGATGCCTTCAAGGTTCATCTATGTTGTCGCACATATCAAAACTTCATTCTTTTTTACATACAAATAATATTCCATTGCATGTATAAACCATATTTTATTTATCCATTCATCTGTTGTTAAACATTTGGGCTGTTTCTATATTTTGGCAATTGTAAATAATGTTGCTATGAATATTGGTGTACAAACACTGGTTCATGTCCCTGCTTTCAGTTTTCAAAAGAATTTGGTTATATACATAGAAGTGTGATCATCAGCTTATGTTGTAATTTTATTTTTCACTTTCTAAGGAATAACCAAACTGTCTTCCACAGTGGCCACACCATTTTACATTCCCACCAACAATTAATGAGTGTTCCTGGAATTTTTCCACATCCTCTCTGTCCTAGTTTGCTAGCTGCCAGAATGCAACACACCAGAGATGGATTGGCTTTTAATAAAAGGGGATTTATTTCATTACTTCTTCAGAGGAAAGGCAGCTAACTCTCAACTGAGGTTCTTTCTTACTGGGAAGGCACAGAGTGATCTCTGCTGGCATTCTCTCCAGGCCTCTGGGTTCCAACAACTTTCCCAGGGGTGATTTCTTTCTGGATCTCCAAAGGCCTGGACTGAGCTGCGAGTGCTGAGATGAGGTATTTTGAGCTTCTTGGGCTGTGCTACGTAGTGCTCTCTCATTTAAGCACCAGCCAATTAAGTCAAACATCATTCATTGCAGCAGGCACACCTCCTAGCTGACTGCAGATATACTCAGCAACAGTTGAGGTTCACAAACCACTGACTCATGTGCACAGCAACAGAACTAGGTGCCTTCACCTGGCTAAGGTGACAACTGAATCTAACTACCACAGTCCCCAACACTTGTAGTTTTCATTTTTAATAGTAGCCATTCTAGTGGGTGTGAAATGGTATCTCAATTGTGTTTGATTTGCATTTCCCTAATGGCTAATGATATTGAGAATCTTTTCATATGTTTTTTGACGTGTATATCTTCTTTGGATAAATATCTATTCAAGCTTTAGCCCCTTTAAAAACATTTTTTTGCCTTTTGGTTGTTGAATTGTAGGGTTAGTTCATATATTAAACCATTTTGAGATATGTGGTTTCCAAATGTTTTCTCTCATTGCGTATGTTTTACTTTTACTTTCATTGTGAAGTCTTTTCATACTTAAAAGTATTTAATTTTGGTGAGGTCCTGTTTATTTATTCTTTCTTTTGTTGCTTGCATTTGGGTGTAAAGAATAAGAAACGATTGCCTAATACCAGGTCCTGAAGTTGCTTTCCTACAGTTTCTTCTAGAGTTTTATATTTCC
>PVIY010063134.1:0-10611 GCA_004026745.1 Myrmecophaga tridactyla | reverse complement strand
CTTTCCACCAGGGAAGTTTGGTAGCCCAAATCCCCTTCCTCCATCCTCTCACCTGTCCTTGCTGAGTCTGGCTTTTAGCTCAGGAGTATCCGCTCTATAGTTCTCCCTTAACTGAATTTTTGAAATTAAATATTCACATGGCCCTCTAAGTCAATGGTCATAGATGCATTTGACTTTGCTTATGAAATTTTTTCCCCATTCCTCCTCTAAGCTATAACTTATCTTCTAAAATTATAGCTACGTGACTATCATTATTTTTAAAATACTGACGTTCTGATATTGGTGACTTTGTGACTGTTTCCCTAGATTAAAGTTTTGGTAGCAGCATGAACTCGCATGCGCCCTGTATGTGGGAAAGTTCTAACATGAAGCTCAGCTGTCTTATCTTCACCCCACTGCCCCATACCAATGCCCCAACGTGTCCTTGGATCTTTATGTTATGCCCCCACGTCATGTCCCACACGACCCCTTCTCATAAGTGCCTCAGGCTGGGTAACACCCTCACTTCTCTGGGCCTACCTAACTTCCAGGTAGCTAACCTTAGACCATCATGGATGGGATGTAGGATCCTGAAGTTTTTCCTCCTTCTCACACTTTTATCAGAATCACCAGGCTCTTTGCATCTGGCTTTATTTTGGCTGGATTCTGCTACCCTCATAACAGAATGCCCTTTATTTAAAAGTGGGTGGTGAAATGTCAGGCAACATCATTGTCCAAAACCAAGTGTAGCTTCAGCAATAGTCAGGCCTAATGAGCAGTGCTGAACCCTATTAGGCATTGGGGGGGGGTTGCTTCTAATCTCTATATTTAGGTACAATAAATAAGGCAGAGGTAATAAAGACAGCCAACATGTCAAAAACAATTAGTAAAAATATTGTCTGCCGACTTCAAACAGAAGGCAGAAGTGGATTAACAGAGACTACGGCATATAAATTTTGGCAGAATTGTTTGTTTAATGAGCATAGGTCTTATTTTTAAAAGCCCCAAATAAATTTCAATTCATAACGTAACTTTCTTACCATTAGCAAATATCGTCACTGCAGCGTCTCCTCTGTGCCTAGCAGGACAGCTGCCTGTCGTGGGCGACTTTACACCCGTCACAACTTGTGGGTGGGGAAGGGGGGTGTTCACATATCATCTATGGAACTAGTTCCCTTCCCCCTAGAGAGGGTAGTACGCAACTTGTACAACTGCACTCAGCATCCTTAGAGACCTCGTGGACACGTGTTTGATTAGTAGTGATACCAAAACCTATGCCAGACAAGTTGTTTGATCTTTCCACTAAAAGAAAATAGAAGTACAAAACTCTTCAGATTAACAAATATTATTGGAATGCCTTCTGTGTACCACTGAGCATAAGAAAGAGTCCCTACCCCAAAGGAGAATAGAGAGAAAACTAGGCAAGCAGAAAGTTAGAAATATCCAATAAGTATTCAGTTATGGAAATACACTTGGTACAGTGGAGAAAAACAGAGGTATGTCATACAATCTGGGACTTCAGAAAATGCATCACTGAGCAATGAAGATGAGCCAGAATTTGCAAATAAAGAAAAATCCCCAGGTATTTCTAGAGAAGGAAACATTACGGGTAAGGACATAGAAGAAAGAAGTATCAGGATGTATGGTAAGAGACAGAACCAGCTCAATATGATTTAAGATGAAAATATAAGGCCAGGAGCCCTGCCCCAATCAAGATGGCAGGGTGAGATGCTTCAGGGCTCTGTCCCCCTACTGAAGCCTTAACAATCAGCAAGAACTGGCAGAAACACCCTTCTGAAAGCCCCAGAAGACAGCTAAAGGGTTGCAGTAACAGGGAAAGCACCCAAAAAGAAAAAGGTAATTTAAAATGGTAGAATCCTGGGTGGTGCAATGGTGGCTCAGTGGCAGAACTCTTGCCTGCCATGCCAGAGACACAGGTTCAATTCCCAGAGCCTGCCTATGCCAAAAAAACAAGTGGTAGGATCTTGAGGTGCCCTGGGTTGCTGCCCACACCCCAGACCACCTCAGGCTCAGAGCGGAGCCAGCCCACGCTCCCATGTGGATCTCTGTTCCCAGTCCCAGAGGGAGCAGAGTCACCTGCAGCACACACTGGGAGCATGACTTTCTGGCCCAGTCTGTCTGGTGGTGAGCTGGGGGACTCACTGCCCTAGAACTGGCCCTGCCTATAACCGGCAGCTCACCTGTCATGTTGCAGAGTCCAGGTCAAGGGATTGGGCTGTAGGACATGCAGTGCAGTGTGCCTTTCCTAGGGGAGAGGGGATATTTGTATCTGGGCAAAAGGGGAATTCCTAGGGCTGCCAGTGCATGCCCAGACAAGAGGTATGCACAGGAAGGGTCCAGGAGGCCTCTGTGCTATTGGCTGGAGTATTCTCCAAGCTAATTGTGTGAATAAGCCCTGAAGGAGAGCATTCATGTGACACTAGCTGGATACAAGCTTAAGGAACAAAACGGCAGGTTCTAAATTCCATTGAAAACACCCTAAAATATCAAAACGTATTACAAAACATACAAAAAAATAAGAAGTGATGGCCCAGCAAAGGAGAAGAGTAAAGCCTTAGAAATCACCAGTGAGAAGAGTCAGATCAGGAACATTCCAGACAAAGACTCTTTAAAAATGATTCTAAACACACTCAAAGAGCTAAAGGAAAATACAAACAAGAACTAAAGGAAATCAAGAAAATGACAGAAGATCACAAAGAGACTATCAATAGAGAGAGGGAAATTGTGGAAAGGTACCAAACGGAACTGAAGACCACAGTAACAGAAATTAAACATTCCCTAGAGGGGTTCAGCAACTGACTGGAGCTGGCAGAAGAAAGAATCTGTGAACCTGAAGCTGAAACAATAGAAAGCATCCAGTCTGAGGAGCAGAAGGAAGAAAGAATGAAGAAAAGTGCAGAGAGCATGAGGAACCCATGGGACAACCATTGAGCACACCAATATATGCATTTGGGTCTCCCAGAAAGAGGAGACAGAAAAGGGCAGAGAGATATTCAAACAAATAATGACTGAAGACTTCCTCAATTTAACAAAAGATATGAATAGGCACATCCAGGATACTGAACAAACTCCAAACAAGATAAACCCAAACAGACCCACGCAGTGCCATGTTATAATCAAACCTTCAAATGCCAAGATAAAGAGACAGTTCTGAAAGCTGCGAGAGAGAAGCAACGTGTCATGTACAAGGGAACCTCAGTAAGACTAAGTGCCAATTTTTCATTAGAAGCCATGGAGGCAAGAAGGTAGTAAGAAAGGCATAATTAAAGTGCTGAAACCAAAAAACTAACAAAGAATTCTTTGTCTGCAAAACTGTCTTTCAAAATGAGGGAGGTATTAAGTTAATAAAATTATTTTGTTAATTATTTATTAATTAATCAAATAAACAGAAGCTGAGGGACTTTGTCACCACCAGACCAGCCCTATAGGAACCATGAAAGGGAGTTCTACAGTTTCAAAGGAAAGGACACATCCAGTTGACTGAAGCCACAAGAAGTAAAGATCTCTGTTGAAGATAATGACATGAGTAAATATAAATGCCAGAGCTATTACATTATTGGTTTGTACCTCTACTTTTCACTTCCTACAGGATCTAAAAGGCAAATGCATAAAAGGTAATGATAAATCTATGGTTCTGGACTCTAGTGTACAAATGTGTAATTTGTGACAGGAACGACGTAAAGGTGTGGGAATGGAGGAGTAAAGGTACATAGTTTATGGATGCTGTTGAAGTTATTGAGTTGGTCTCAGAGTAAACTAGATTGTGGTGGATTTAGGGTGCTCAATGTAAGCCCTACAATAAGCATAAAGAACATACTGGAGAATATGTAAACTCATTGACAGTATGAATGCAGCTTACCAGGGGTGAGGGACAGGGGTAATCAGAATTAGTGCAGAGAGAGTGCAGGTTTTTGTTTGGGGTGAAAATAAAGGACGGTGGTGAGGGTAGTGCAACATTATGGATGTGATTAATCCCGCTGAATGGTGTGCTTGGGAGGGATGGAAATTGAAAGATTTATGCTGCATATATGTTTCTATGATTAAAGAGAAAAGAAAAAGAAAATAAGGTGATGACAATGAAATGTAATGCATGATACTGGACAGGATCTAAGATGGGAGGAGAAAAGACCTATACAGGGATGAAAGAAAAGTCGGAATAGAGACTGCAAGCTTCATATCAGTGGTGCATTTCTCAAATTGGTAACTACACTTAAGGTGAATATACAAGTGGATGTCCTTGTTCATAGGAAATGTACATGGAGGCATTATATGGAATACGATGTGTGCAACCGGCTCTCCAATGTTCAGAAACCTGAAGTAGGGAGGATGGGAGGGAGTGAGGGATAGAGGGAGGTGGAGAATATTACACCAGAAGTGGCAAAATGTTAAACTTGGTGGGCCTGGATACCTGGAGTGGGGTGGGCATGTGTTGGAGTTCTCTGCATAATGGTTGTATTACTTTTACAACTGTCCTGTGAGTTTGAAATTATTCAAATCATATATTTACTCAAGGAATAAAGAGAGATTTAAAGCATAGGGGATGAAATATAGAATCAGAGCTCAAATCCGATAAACTCAGATAAGAGATGCTGAATGCTGAAGGTAGGACTGAGGTGGCAGAAGTGGAGAGGGGAGGAAACCTCAGATAAACATCCATTACTCATTCCTGCTCTGTATTATCTAGGGTTCTCTAGAGGAACAGAATCAACAGGAAATATCCGTAAATATAAACTTGATAAAGTGTCTCACGTAACCGTGGGAATGTAGAGTCCAAAATCAGCAGGGCAGGCTGTGAAGTCGACGATTCTGATGGAGGGTCTGGATGAACTCCACAGGAGAGGCTCTCCAGCCAAAGCAGGAAGAGAGCCTGTCTCTTCTGAATCCTCCTTAAAAGGCTTCCAGTGATTAGATTAAGCATCATTCATTAAAGAAGACACTCTCCTTGGCTGATTACAAATGGAATCAGCTGTGGATGTAGCCAACATGATTGTGATTTAATTCTATGAAATGTCCTCATAGCAAAAGACAGGCCAGCACTTGGCCAACCAGACAAACAGGTACCATCACTTGGCCAAGTTGACACATGAACCTGACCATGACAGTCCACCCCTTGTCAACTTGGCAGCTATACTCATCACCTTAAACCATACCTAATTTCTAAATAGAAAATAATAAAAGACATGTTTTTTTTCTCACCTAACAATACTCAACTGCCTGCATATAACTGGAAACACATTAACTCTCTGCAGAATCGGGTGTAAGTCCTTGGGTAATATTCATTCTTAAACTTGATAGCTCACAACTTAAATAGTATAACATGAACAAAATGGCATTACAGTCCTTGTTTCTGTAACTGATAACGTGCCGTAGTTCATATTTATCACTACCTTCTTCCACTACCCACTGCATGTTCCCTTTACCCTCAGCAAGCACTTCAGTTGGTCACGGTTCTTTGCCTGGTGGGGTGACCCAAACCTTCATTCCTGAAGTTTCAGAGCCATTGGTAGTCCTGCCTGGATTGGGTTGTTGCAGTTTTCTGTTGATATTTTTTTTTCAGTTTTCTTTTGATTTTAATCACAGGGCATGGTAGTACTAAAAGGCACCCTAGGGGATCTCCTATATTCCAAGAAAACTCTTCTTTACCTCCATTGTGTAGTTGCAGTCCTATTTCCCCCTGATAGTCAGGGTCAATCACCCCAGACAATAATGCAATCCCCTTCTTGGCTTGTTGATCCAGGGGCATGAGTAGCCCAGAGTGACCATGTGGCAGTATTAGACTCCAGTTCAATGGAATCATTGTTGTTTCTCCTGGTGGAAGTACTCCTCCTTTTGGAACTAAAACCTGTAGACCAACAGAGTGCAGGGTTGCAGGGACAGGAAGCAAATATTTTTCCTAGTAGATCACTAGGGGTAATAATGAGGGGTACCACTCCCATTTCCACCCCTTAGTTCCTGGACCCATGGATCCTGACTATGGGAGAAACAGCACCACACAGCAGATGCTGATTCAAAGCATACACAGCTTCCTGGAGAACACTACCCCAGCCCTTCAAGGTACTGCTACCTAGTTGGCACCATAATTGAGTTTTTAAAAGGTCATTCCACCGTTCCATCAATCCAGCTGCTTCTGGATGATGAGGAACATGGTAAGACCAGAGAATTCCATGAGCATGTGACCATTCCCATACTTCATTTGCTGTGAAGTGTGTTCCCTGATCAGAAGCAATGCTGTGTAGAATACCAGGACGATGGATAAGGCATTCTGTAAGCCCACAGATTGTAGTTTTGGCAGAAGCATTGCATGCAGGGAAAGCAAATCCATATCCAGAGTATGTGTCTATTCCAGTTAGAACAAATCACTGCCCCTTCCATGAAGGGAGTGGTCCAATGTAATCAACCTGCCACCAGGTAGCTGGCTGGTCACCTCAGGGAATGGTGCCATATCGGGGGCTGAGTGTGGGTCTCTGCTGCTGGCAGATTGGGCACTCAGCAGTGGCTGTCGCGAGTCAGCCTTGGTGAGTGGAAGTCCACGTTGCTGAGCCCATGCATAACCTCCATCCCTACCACCATGACCACTTTGTTCATAAGCCCACTGGGCAATGACAGGAGTTGCTGGGGAAAGAGGCTGACTGGTATCCACAGAACGGGTCATCTTATCCACTTGATCATTAAACCTTCCTCTGCTGAAGTCACCCTCTGGTGTGCATTCACATGGGACACAAATATCTTCATGTTTTTAGCCCACTCAGAAAGGTCTATCCTCATACTTCTTCCCCAGACCTCTTTGTCACCAATTTTCCAATTATGGTCTTTCCAAGTCCTTGATCATCAAGCTAAACCATAAGCAACAGCCCATGAGTCAGTATACAAATGCACCTCTGGCCAGTTCTCCTTCCAAGCAAAATGAACAACCAGGTGCACTACTCAAAGTTCTGCCCACTGGGAGGATTTCCCCTCACCACTGTCCTTCAAGGACACCTCAGAAAAAGGTTGTAGTGCTGCAGCTGTCCACTTTCAGGTGGTACCTGCATATCGTGCTGAACCATCTGTAAAACAGTCCCATATTTTCTCTTCCTCAGTCAATTCACTGTAAGGAACTCTCCAAGAGGCTATAGCTCTGGTCTGAGAAAGAGAAGGTAATATGGCAGGAGTGGAGGCCATGGGCATTTGGGCCACTTCTTCATGAAACTTACTTGTGCCTTCAGGACTTGCTCTGGCCCTATCTCGTATATACCATTTCCATTTTACAATAGAGTGCTGCTGTGCACACCCAACTTTATAGCTTTTGGTGGGTCTGACCATGTTTGCCATGTTCCTTCTCACTTGAGAGAGAAACCGTGAACTTCATCGGCCTTCTTAAACCAAGGTATCTTTCCCTGGATGCCTTTGATTGGACACTTCTATAGACTTGTTGTAATGGGGACATTTTCTTGGCCTGAGAACTGTAAACTTGTAGCTTATTAAAGTCCCCTTTTTAAAAGCCATTCCATTTCTGGTGTATTGCATTCTGGCAGTTAGCAAATTAGAACGGTGGGTCAGACAATACCCAGCTCATGATAGGCAACTCAGGTCTCATGGTAACTTGGTGACCCATGGTTAAGCATTCAATCTCTACTAAGGCCCAGTAGGAGGCAAAAAAGCTGTTTCTCAAAAGGAGAGTAGCTATCTGCACAGATGGTCAGGCTTTGCTCCAAAATCCTAAGGCTCTGCATTGTGATTCTCCTATAGGGGCCTGCCAAAGGCTCCAAACTGCATCTCTATTTGCCACTGACACTTCCAGCACCATTAGATCTGCTGGATCATATGGCCCAAGTGGCAGAGCATCTTGTACAGCAGCCTGGACCTGTCGCAGAGCCTCCTCTTATTCAGGTCCCCACTCAAAATTAGCAGCTTTTCTGGTCACTTGTAAATGGGCCGGAGTAGCACAACCAAATGAGGAATATGTTGTCACCAAAATCCAAAAAGACCAACCAGGCATTGTGCCTCTTTTTTGGTCATAGGAGATGCCAGGTGCAGCAACTTATCCTTCACCTTAGAAGGAATATCTCGACATCCCCCACACCACTGGACATCTAGAAATTTTACTGAGGTGGAAGTCCCCTGTATTTTTGTTGATTTATTTCCCATCCTCTGACCTACAAATGCCTTACCAAGTGTTCTAGTTTGCTAGCTGCCAGAATGCAATATACCAGAAACTGAATGACTTTTAAAAGGGAGAATTTAATGAGTTTCTAGTTTACAGTTCTAAGGCTGAGAAAATGTCCCAATTAAACAAGTCTATAGAAATGTCCAATCTAAGGCATTCAGGGAAAGATACCTTGGTTCAAGGCTGATGAAGTTCAGGGTTTCTCTCTCAAGTGGAAAGGCACACAGTGAACATGGCGGCGTCTGCTGGCTTTCTCTTGGCCCTACAAAAAGGGACTCTCTCCAAAATATTTCCTCTTTTAAAGGCTTTTGGCAAGCAACTCTACCTTCAGTGGGTGGAGAACACCTCCATGGAAATCATCTAATCAAAAGTTACCACCCACAATTGGGTGGGTCACATCTTCATGGAAACAATCAAAATGCTCTCGCCCAGCAATATTGAATGAGGATCAAAGGGCATGGCTTTTCTGGGGTCCACCACAGATTCAGACCAGCCCATCAAGTAAGTCTAGAGTAGTTGTTACTTCTTGCTCACTAGGTCCAATCAACATGAGATCAACAATATAATGGATCAGCATGATGTTTTGTGAGAGGAAGAAATGATCAAGTTCCCTGCAGACAAGATTATGACATAGGGCTGGAGAGTTGATATACCCCTGAGGTAGGACAGTGAAAGTATATTGCTGACCTTGCCAGCTGAAAGCAAACTGTTTCTGGTGGTCCTTACTAACAGCTATTGAGAAAAAAGCATTTGCCAGATCAGTAGCTGCATAGCAGGTACCAGGGGATGTATTAATTTGCTCAAGCAATGATACCACATCCAGAAGAGCAGCTGCAATTGGAGTTACCACCTGGCTGAGCTTACGATAATCTACTGTCATCCTCCGAGACCCATGTATCTGTCTTCTGCACAGGCCAAATAGGAGAGTTGAATGATGTGGTGGGAATCACCACCCCTGCATCCTTCAAGTCCTTAAGAGTGGCAATAATCTCTGCAATCCCTCTAGGAATCTGATATTGCTTCTGATTTACTATTTTGCTAGGTAGGGGCAGTTCTAGTGGCTTCCACTTGGTCATTCCCACCATAATAGCCCTCACTGCATGAGTTAGAGAGCCAATGTGGGGATTCTGCCAGTTGCTCAGTATGTCTATTCCAATTATACATTCTGGAACTGGGGAAGTAACTACAGATTGGGTCCAGGGGCCCACTGGACCCACTGTGAGACAGATCTGAGCTAAAAATCCATCGATCACTTGGCCTCCATAAGCCCCTACTCTGACTGGTGGACCAGAGTGACATTTTGGGTCCCCTAGAATTAATGTCACTTCTGAACCAGTGTCTAATAATCCCAGAAATATCTGATCATTTCCTTTTCCCCAATGCACAGTTACCCTGGTAAAAGGCTGTCAGTCTCCTTGGGGAAGGCTTGGAGGAAGATTAACAGTATAGATCTGTGGCAGTGTAATAGTGTTCTCCCCCAAAGGGACCTGGCCTCCCCTTCTTTCAAGGGGTTCTGGGTCTGTAAACTGTCTCAAGTCTGGAGGGGCCGTGACTCTGTCTTTTTATAATTCAGGTTAGACTTCTGTTCACTTGATCTAGAACTCTTTTGTTTGTACAGCTCCAACAAGAATTTAGTAGACTGCCCATCTGTTGTATTTCTAGGTACCCCATGATTTACTAGCCAATGCCACAAATTTATGTAAATCATATAATTTTGACTCCTGCTTTGAGTTTGCTGTCTATTATAATAGCTACATCCACCCTGTCTTTGGCGATTAAGTGCTACCACCTGGCTTTTGCCAACTTGGGATCTGGTCATCCCCATTGTGTTTAAGAATTCCAGCTCAGTGACAGCAGTTCCTATAGTAATATCTGACCTACAGAGAAGTGCAACTACAGAGCTCTTCAGGGATGATGGTGCTAGTCTCACAAATTTATTTCTCACTGTTCTGGTAAAAGGTGCATCCTCTGGACATTCCTGGGGTGTAAGAGCAGACTTTGCAGATAAATCCACTCTAACATTCCAATCTCTTTAAGCCTCTGGATCCCCTCATCTACATTATACCAGGGCAGTTCTGGCATTTCAACCTCAGGTAATGTCAGCCACCCTTAGATCCATGTTTCAACCAACCATCCAAACAAACTGTTAATGCCTTTTCTAACCCCTTGCATTATCACATTGAATGCAGAATCTCTGCTTAGTGGGCCCATATCAATAAATTCAGCCTGGTCCAGCCTTATATTTCTCCCACCATTATCCCACACTCTTAAAATCCATTGCCACACATATTCCCCTGATTTCTGTCTATATAAATTGGAAATCTCATGCAGCTCTTTTGGAGTATAATATACCTCCTCATGGGTGACACTTTGTACCTCACCTTTTAGGGCCTGTTGGGACTTTAGTCTAGCTATAGGTCTGGAAGAAGTAAGGAATGGTGGGCTGAGTCATGAAAAGAATTAGA
>PVIY010063133.1:0-10609 GCA_004026745.1 Myrmecophaga tridactyla | reverse complement strand
TCTGGGTGATAATGTTTTTGGCACCTTTATGGAGTTTTGTGGAGTTGAGTTATAGAGATGTTGGATGGTTTTTGTTAGATACGCTGGATACATTGATGAGGGAAAGGTATGAGCTGAAGACTTCAAATGAGAAGCTTATGTACTGTATGACAGGTATAAAAGATTCTATGAATGTTCTGAAGGAAAATCTTATTTTCTATAGCCTCAGACTTGCAATCTCTGAAAATCAGACTCAGAGACTCATTGTAAAAGTAGCAACTTTACAATATAAACTGAAATCTCAACCTTGCAGGGTGTCTGCCATTAAAGTGAGGACATTGATTAGAAAGAGTGGGACCCTGAAAAATGGGATGGCCACATATGGATTGATAATGATGGCTGTGGAGACATTGAAACCCTAGATTGTGCTGAGGCTTTTCTGGATAACCCTGTAGTAGTCTACACTGAGGCCATAGTCACCCCAGATCCAGCCTACCCTAAGAAAATATTCTCAACCTCTAGTCAGACCTGAGGAGTCAGCCAGGAAACCTCTATCTGAAGAGATTAACCCTTCAGTGCCTGTGAAGCAATTAACTACATCCCACCCCATGGGGAAACAGCACTTACTTCTCTGCCTGGAGTGATTAATCCTGTTCCACCAGACGAAATTGTAAATGAATGCCCTGAAGTAATTGGCTTGGAAGATACTTCTAATTCTTTTCATGATCCAATCCCACCACCCCTCATTTCTTACAGACCTGTAACTAGACTGAAGTCCCAACAGACCCCAAAAGCTGAGGTACAAAGTTTCACCCATGAGGAGGTATACTATACTCCGAAAGAACTGCATGAGTTTTTCAATCTATGTAGGCAGAAATCAGGGTAATATATGTTGGGATGGATTTTAAGGGTGTGGGATGATGGTGGAAGAAATTTAAAGATAGATCAGGATGAATTTTTGTATATGGGCCCACTAAGCAGAGATTCTGTATTCAATGTTATAGCTCAAGGGGAGAGAAAAGACATTGACAGATTATTTGGATGGTTGGCTGCAATATGGATCCAAAGGTGGCTGACATTACCTGAGGTTGAAATGTCAGAACTGCCCTGGTATAATGTAGATAAGGTAATCCAAAGGCTTAGAGATATTGGAATGTTAGAGTGGATTTATCATGGAAAGCCTGATCATACAACCCAGGAATGTCCAGAGGACACAGCTTTTACCAGAACTGTGAGACATAAATTTGTGAGACTAGCTCCATCATCTCTGAAGAACTCTGTAGTCGCTCTTCTCTGTTGGTCAGATATTACTGTAGGAACTGCTGTCACTGAGCTGGAACCTTAAACATGATGGGAATGATCAGATCCTGAGTTAACAGAAGCAAGGTGGCAGCACTTAATCACCAAAGACAAGGTGGTCATGGCTATTGTACTGGGTAGCAGACCCAAATCAGGAGTCAAAATAACCTAAATTGCAGAGACTTGTGGCGTTGGCTGGTAGATCATGGGTACCTAGAAGTGCAATAGGTGGGCAGTATAATAAATTCTTGCTTGAGCTATATGAGTAGAAGAGTTCAAGGTCAAGAAGTCTAACTTGAGTGACAAAAACAGAGTCACTGCCCCTTAATAAATTCCCAGACCTGAGACAGTATACAGACCCAGAGCCCCTTGAATGAGGGGAAGGCCAGGTTGCTTTGGGGGAAGACCCTGTTACACTGCCACAAATCTGTACTGGTAATCTTCCTCCAAGCCTACCCCAAGGAGACCTAGGGCCTTTTTTTACCAGAGAAACTGTGCTTTGGGGAAAAGGAAATGATCAGACATTTCTGAGATTGTTAAACACTGGTTGAGAAAAGATATTAATTCCAGGGGACTTAAAATGTTACTCTGGTCCACCAGTCAGAGAAAGGGCTTGTGGAGGTCAGGTGATCAATGAAGTTTTAGCTCAGGTCCATCTCACAGTTAGTCCAGTGGGTCCCCAGATGCATTCTGTAGTTATTTCCCTTATTCCAGAATGCATAATTGGAATGGACATACTGAAAGCTGGCAGGATCCCCACATTGATTCTCTGACTCATGGAGTGAGGACTATTATGGTAGAAAAGGCCAAATGGAAGCCACTAGAACTGCCCCTAACTAGCAAATAGGAAATCAGAAGCAATACCAGATTCCTAAAGGAGGTTCAGACATTAGTGCCATTCTTAAGGACTTGAAGGATGCAGGGGTGATGATTCCCACCACATCCCCATTCAACTCTCCTACTTGGCTTGTGCAGCAAACAGATGGGTCCTGGAAGACAACAGCCATAAACTCAACCAGGTGGTGCCTCCAATTGCAGCTTCTCTTCCGGATGTGCTTTCATTGCTTGAGCAAATTTTTAGCACATCCTCTGGTACCTGGTATGCAGCTATTGATCTAACAAATGCTTTTTTCACAATAGCTGTTAGTAAGGACCACCAGAAACAGTTTGCTTTCAGCTGCCAAGGTCATCAATATATTTTCACTGTGCTACCTCAGGGATATATCAACTCTCCAACCCTATGTCATAATCTTGTCCGTAGGGAGCTTGATCATTTCTCCCTCCCACAAGACATCACATTGGTCCATTATATTGATATCATGTTAATTGGACCAAGTGAACAAGAAGTAGCAATTACTCTAGACTTATTGGTAAGGCATTTGCATGCCAGAAAGATGGGAGGTAAATCCATCAAAACTACAGGAACCTTCCACCTCTGTGAAACTTCTGGGTGTCCAGTGGTGTGGGGCATGTCAAGATATCCCTTCTGTGGGAGTTAGAGTCAGTTGTCAACTTGGCCAGGTGAAGGCACCTAGTTCTGTTGCTGTGGACATGAGCCAATGGTACATCAACCTCATCTGTTGCTGATTACATCTGCAGCCAGCTAGGAGACATGTCTGCTGCAATGAATGATGTTTGTCTGAATTAGCTGGTGCTTAAATGATAGAGTGCAATGTAGCACAGCCCAAGCAGCTCAGCATACCTCATTTGAGCACTCATAGCTCAGCCCAGGCCTTTGGAGATGCAGAAAGAGATCACCCCAGGGAAAGTTGTTGGAACCCAGAGGCCTGTAGAGAAGGCCAGCAGAGATCACCCTGTGCTTTCCCACATAAGAAAGAACTTCAGTTGAAAGTTAGCTGCCTTTCCTCTAAAGAACTAATGAAATATATCCTCATTTATTAAAAGCCAATCCATCTCTGGTGTGTTGCATTCTTGCAGCTAGCAAACTAGAACACCTTCTAAGGTGAAGGATAATGTATTAGTTAGGGTTCTCTAGAGAAACAGAATCAACAGGAAATATTCATAAACATAAAATTTATAAAAGTATCTCACATAACTGTGGGAATGTAGAGTCCAAAAGGGCAGACTGTGAAGCTGACGGTTCCAATGGGGGGTCTGGACGAACTCCACAAGAGAAGCTTGCTGGCTGAAGAAGGAATAGAACCTGTCTCTTCTGAATTCCCCTTGAAAAGCTTCCAGTGATTAGATTAAGCATCACTCATTGCAGAAGACACTATCCTTGGCTGAATACAAATGGAATTATCTGTGGATGCAGCCAATGTGATCATTATTTAACTCAATGAAATGTTCTCATAGCAATAACCAGGCCAGTACTTGCCCAACCAGACAAACAGATACCACCACTTGGCCAAGTTGATACATTAACCTGACCGTGGCAGTACACCCCTTCAACTGGGCAACTATACACATCACCTTAAACCATACCTAATTTCTAAATAGAAAACAATAAAACACACATTTTTTCCTTTCACCTAACAATACTCCTGCATATAACTGGAAATACATGAAATCTCTCCAGAATAAGGTGCAAGTCCTTGGGTAATATTCATTCTTAAACTTGATATTTTACAACTTAAATAGTATAACATGAGCAAAACAGCATTACAGTCCTCATTTCTATAACTGATCACCTGGTCATAGTACATATTTTTAGTAGTACAAGGTAGTGACCTTTTTCCACTATCCATTCCATGTTCCCTTTCCCCTCATCAAGCACTTCAGCTGGCTGTGGTTCTTTGTCTGTTGGGGTGACCCAAACCTTCATTCCTGAAGTTTCAGAGCCATTGGTAGTCCTGTCTGGATTGGGTTTTCCATTGATTTTCATCACAGGGCATAGTAGTACTAAAAGACGACCTAAGGGATCTCTTATACTCCAGGAAAATTCTTCTTTACCTCCATTGTGTAGTTGCCATCCTATTCCCCCCCTGATAGTCTTGGTCAATTACCCCAACCAATAATGTAATCCCCTTCTTGGCTTGTTGATCCAGGAGCATGAGTAGCCCAAAGTGACCAGGTGGAAGTCTTAGATTCCAGTTCAATGGAGCCATTGTTGTTTCTCCTGGTGGAAGCACTCTCCCTTTTGGAACTAAAACTTGTAGACCAGCAGAGCTCAGGGTCACAAGGACAAGAAGCAACAATTTTCCTGGTGGATCAGTAGGGGTAATAGTGAGTGGTTCCACTCCCATTTCTATCCCTTGGTCCTAGACCCATGGATCCTAGCTATGGGAAAAACAACACCATACAGTGGACGCTGATTGAGAACATGCACAGCTTCCTGAAGAATATTATTCCAGCCCTTCCAGGCATCACCACCTAGTGGGCACTGTAATTGAGTTTTCTAAAGGCCATTCCACCATTTTATCAATCCAGCTGTTTCTGGATGATAGGGAACATGGTAAGACCAAAGAATTCCATGACCATGTGCCCATCCCCACACTTCATTTACTGTGAAGTGTGTTCCTTGTTCAGAAGTAATGCTGTGTGGAATACCATGATGATGGATAAGGCATTCTGTAAGCCCACAGATGTATTTTTGGCAGAAGCATTACATGCAGGGAAAGCAAACCCATATCCAGAATATGTGTCTATTCCAATTAGAACAAATCACTGCCCCTTCCATGAAGGGAGTGGTCCAATGTAATCAACCTGCCACCATGTAGCTGGCTGGTCACCTCAGGGAATGGTGCCATATTGGGGCTGTGTGCAGATCTCTGCTTCTGGCAGATTGGGCACTAAGCAATGGCTGTAGCCAGGTCAGCCTTGGAGAGTGGAAGTTCATGTTGCTGAACCCATGCATAACCTCCATCCCTACCACCATGACCACTTTGTTCATGAGCCCACTGGGCAATGACAGCAGTTGCTGAGGAAAGGGGCTGACTGGTATCCACAGAACAGGCCATTTTGTCCACTTGATTATTAAAACCTTCCTCTACTGAAGTCACTCTCTGGTGCACATTCACATGGGATACAAATATGTTCATGTTTTTAGCTCACTCAGAAAGATCTATCTAAATACCTCTTCCCCAGACCTCTTTGTCACCAAATTCCCAATTATGGTCTTTTCAAGCCCATCACCATCCAGCCAAACCATTAACAACAGCCCATGAGTCAGTATACAAATTCACCTCTGGCCAGTTCTCCTTCCAAGCAAAATGAACAGCCAGGTGCACTGTTCAAAATTCTGCCCACTGGAAGGATTTCCCCTCACTGCTGTCCTTCAAGGTCACCCCAGAAAGAGGTTGTAATGCTGCAGCTGTCCACTTTTGGGTGGTACCTGATGTATTGCTGAAGCATCTGTAAACTAGGCCTTAGTCAATTCACTGTAAGGAATGCCCCAAGAGGCCATACTTCTGGTCTGGGAAGGAGAAGGTAATGTAACAGGAGTGGAGACCATGGGCATTTGGACCACTTCCTCATGTAACTTCCTTGTGCCTTCAGCACCTGCTCTGGCCCTATCTCATATAAACCATTTCCATTTTATGATAGAGTGCTGCTGCACACACCCAACTTTATGTCTTGGTGGGTCAGACAACACCCAGATCATGATAGGCAACTCAGGTCTCATGGTAACTTGGTGGCCCAACATTGAGCACTCAGTCTCTAGTAAGGCCCAGTAGCAGCCTAAAAGCTGTTTCTCAAAAGGAGAGTAGTTATCTGCAGCAGATGGTAAGGCTTTGCTACAAAATCCTAAGGGTCTGCATTGTGATTCTCCTATCGGGGCCTGCCAAAGGCTCCAGACAGCATCTTTATTTGCCATTGATACTTCCAGCACTATTTGATCTGCTGGATCATATGGTTCAAGTGGCAGAGCAGCTTGTAGAGCAGCCTGGACCTGTAACAGAGCCTCCTCTTGTTCAAGTTCCCACTCAAAATTTAGCACCTTTTCTGGTCACTCAGTAAATGGGCCTATGTAGCACACCCAAATGAGGAATGTGTTGTTGCCAAAATCTAAAGAGATCAACTAGGCATTGTGCCTCCAGGTGCTGCAACTTATCCTTCACTTTAGAAGAGATATCTTGACATGCCTCACACCACTGGACACCTAGAAATTTCACTGAGGTGGAAGGCCCCTGTATTTTTGTTGAATTTATTTCCCATCCTCTGATACACAAATGCCTTACCGGTAAGTCTAGAGTAGTTGCTACTTCTTGCTAACTAGGTCCAATCAATACGATATCACCAAAATAATGGAACTGTGTGATGTCTTCTGGGAGGGAGAAATAATCAAGGTCCCTGCGGACAAGATTATGACATAGGGCTGAAGCACTGATATAACCCTGAGGTAGCACAATGAAAGTATATTGCTGGTGCCAGCTGAAATGAAAGCAAACTGTTTCTGGTGGCCCTTACTAATAGCTATTGAGATAAAAGCATTTGCCAGATCAATAGCTGCATACCAGGTACCAGAGGATGTATTGATTTGCTCAAGCAATGATACCACATCTGGAGCAGCAGCTGCAATTGGAGTTACTACCTGGTTGGGCTTATGATAATCTGCCATCATCCTTCAAGACCCATCTGTTTGCTGCACAGGCCAAATAGGAGAATTGAATGGGGATGTGGTGGAAATCACCACTCCTGCATCCTTCAAGTCCTTAAGAGTGGCAGTAATTTCTGCAATCCCTCCAGGAATGTGATATTGCTTCTGATTTAGTATTTTGCTATGTAGGGGCAGTTCTAGTGGCTTCCACTTGGCCTTTCCCACCATAGTAGCCCTCACTGCATGAATTAGAGAGCCATTGTGGGGAACCTGTTAGTTGTTCAGTATGTCTATTCCAATTATACATTCTGGAACTGGGGAACTAACTACAGAATGGGTCTGGGGGCCCACTGGACCCACTGTGAGATGGATCTGAGCTAAAACTCCATTCATCACCTGGCCTCCATAAGCCCCCTCTCTGACTGATGGACCAGAGTGATATACTGGGTCCCCTGGAATTAATGTCACTTCTCAACCAGTGTCTAATAATCCCAGAAATATCAGATCATTTCCTTTTCCCCAATGCACAGTTACCTTGGTAGCAGGCTGTCAATCTCCTTGGGGAAGGCTTGGAGAAGGATTAACCATATAAATTTGTGGCAGTGTAACAGGGTTCTCCCCAAAGGGACCTGAACTCCCCTTCATCCAAGGGGCTTTGGGTTTGTAAACTGTCTCAAGTCTGGAAATTGATTAAGGGCCGTGACTCTGTGTTTTTGTAACTCAGATTGGACTTCTGTTCACTTGACCTAGAACTCTTTTGTTTATACAGCTTGAACAAGAACTTAGTAGACTGCCCTTCTATGTATTTCTAGGTACCCCATGATTTACTAGCTAATGCCACAAATCTCTGTGAGTTATATAATTTTTACTTCTGCTTTGAGTTTGCTGCCTATTATAATGTCACGTCTACCCTGTCTTTGGCGATTAAGTGCTGCCACCCAGCTTCCGCCAACTCAGGATCCCTTCATCCCCATTGTGTTTAAGGATTCCAGCTCAGTGACAGCAGTTCCTACAGTAATATGTGACCTACAGAGAAATGCAACCACAGAGCTCTTCAGGGATGATGGTGCTAGTCTCACAAATTTATTTCTCACTGTTCTAGTAAAAGGACCATCCTCTGGACATTCCTGGGGTGTAAGAGCAGGCTTTGCATGATAAACCCACTCTAACATTCCAGTCTCTCTAAGCCTCTGGATCCCCTCATCTACATTATACCAGGGCAGTTCTGGCATTTCAACCTCAGGTAATGTTGGCCACCTTTTGATCCATGTTTCAGCCAACCATCCAAACAAACTGTTAATACCTTTTCTAACCCCTCGAGCTATAACATTGAATGCAGAATCTCTGCTTAGTAGGTCCATATCAATAAATTCAGTCTGATCCAGCTTTATATTCCTCCCACCATTATCCCACACCCTTAAAATCCATTGCCACAAATATTCCCTTGATTTCTATCTATATAAATTGGAAAACTCACACAGTTCTTTTGGAGTATAAAGTACCTCTTCATGTGTGATACTTTTTACCTCACCTTTAGGAGTCTGTTGGGACTTTAGTCTAGTTATAGGTCTGGAAGAAATGAGGGGTGGTGGGGGTGGGTCATGAAAAGAATTAGAAATATCTTCCAAGCCATTTGCTTCAGGGCTTTCATTTGCAGTTTCATCTGGTGAAACAGGATTAATCATTCTAGGGCTAATCTCTTCAGGTAGAGGTTGGGTACCCAACTCCTCAAGGCAGGCTGGAGGTAGGGTGGGTATGTCCTCAGGGCAGACTATTACAGGATTATCTAGAGAAGACTCAGCATGACATAGGGTTTCAACCCCACCCCTGACATCATTATGAATCCATATGTCGCCATCCCATTTTTCTGGGTCCCACTTCCTTCCAATCAATGCCCTCGCTTTAATGGCAGACACCATGCAACATTGAGATTTCAATTTATGTTGTAAAGTTGCTACTGTAACAATAAGATTCTGAGTCTGATTTTCAGAGATCTCAAGTCTACAGCTACAGGAAATAAGATTTTATTCAGTACACTCATAGAAATTTCTACATCTGTCAGACGTTGCTTAAGCTTCTCGTTTGAAACCTTAAGCCCATTCCTTTCACTCATTAATGTATTCAGTGTATCTAACAACAACCAGCCAACATCTCTATACTTCCTATTTCCACAAAACTCCATAAAGATGTCAAAAACATTATCCACCAGAGCTTTGTTTCATTCAAGCAAAGTATTAGGAGAATTGAATGGTGATATTTTTACTTTCTCTTTTGCCAACTTACTCCGTGGATTGGCAGTGTCATTCTGATTATGGGAATCAGAGTCCTTAATGCCTTTGAGTCCAATCAGAGTAGAAAACCATTCATAAAAAAACATTTTTAAGATTCTGTTTCTTAAGAACCACTCCCGATACCCAGTTGTATTAGTTAGGGTTCTCTAGAGAAACAGAATCAACAGGAAATATCCATAAATATCAAATTTATAAAGGTGTGTCACATAACCGTGGGAATGTAGAATCCAAAATCTGTAGGGCAGACTGTGAAGCTGATGATTCTGATGGAGGGTCTGGATAAACTCCACAGTAGAGTCTCTCTGGCTGAAGCAGGAAGAGATTCTGTCCCTTCTGAATCCTCCTTAAAAAGCTTCCAGTGATTAGATTAAGCATCACTTATTGCAGAAGACACTCCCCTTGACTGAATACAAATGGAATCATCTGTGGATGCAGCCAATGTGATCAAGCTCAATTTTAGGGCACTGTAGGTTCCCCTCATCTCTGATGTGGTGTGAAGCATGTGCTTCCTAGGGAACCTGCCACAATGTTCATCTCCGCCATAAAGCAGGGTATATAGAACTTCATTCAACCAGTCAGAGTAGTTAGCGTCCCCAAGGGAAAAATGATGATGGGATCTTTTCCCTGCTTTTGGGGGACATTTTATACTGTATAAGAATTAAAGTGGTCATTTGCTGGGAGTCTTGTTGCACCTGGGTTTGTGTTCCTATGATACACCACATAGCAACCTGGTCCAAAAGATCTTTGTCAATGTTATTAAGTAATTTTTGTAAGAGCTATCAGCTCTATGCTACTATATACTTTTGCAGTTGGAAACACTTACAAGAGTTGGCAAGAGGCAAGAGTGGAAGGGCAATAAATATTTTTTTATTAAATAATTGAGCTTTTAGGAATTCAGACCAATGATATATGAAGATAATTTACTAGAAGAGCTACACCTTTTAGAGCTATAGAGGTCTTCTATGAAATAAGTCTTTGAGATAGACTATCTTGGGGGGCAGGGCAATAATGTGATTTATGTGATTTTGGACTGTTTGGCTTTCTTTTTCTTTAAAAAGAGAGTTGATTATACACCTATTGGAAAGGTTGCCAAAGGTTCCTTGTTTCATATAATGGAAGTGTGATCCTTGAAGGATTAAACTCAGATAACTCATCCAGATACCTCAATGCAACCATTCTTCTCCTGTGATACTAACATACATTTACTAGAAATTCCTATCTATGTCCTGTATTGTTCATTGTTTGCAAACAAAGGAAAACAAAAGTGTTTCCCCCCTTTATTAGAGAAATTATGGGTTTATAGTGCAATCATAAATAAAATAAAGGATTCTCACATACTATACCAACAACAACAACACCTTGAATTGGGGAGGAACATTTGTTACAACTGGTGATAGCCATTTTTTTAGTTGTACTGTTGATTAAAGTCCATGGTTTAATTTAGGGTTCCCTTTTTGTGTAGCACAGATCTGTGGATTTATTTTCAAAATTTTTATTCTTTTGCCATATATATATATATATATATATATATATATATATA
>PVIY010063132.1:0-10608 GCA_004026745.1 Myrmecophaga tridactyla | reverse complement strand
GTCTAATTTTGGTCTCCTCTCCCCTCACGCGCCATTTCCTAGCCTTCCTACTCTGAAAGGCAGAGAGAAACAAACTCTCTCACTTGACCTTGAACTTCCCTTGCCAAGCTACTTTTGGGTCCTGTGTTCCAGGGGTTTTCAAAGTTTAGGCCCAACCCTCACAGTGAGAGTTTTCGGAACAACCCGGGGCATGTATATGCATGTGTATATGTATATCCAAAACAATATTTATCTTTCCACGCTATTCATTCTGTATTTTTATCCTATTGCATATGCTTTTTTTAAAATGCTGGTTTAAAATCACTAAATTGGGTCCATGAATCACTAATCTATCAATTTCATAAGCATTTTACTATTCCCACCCTCTCATTTCCTTTCAACCCTTTCTCCCAGTCTCTATTTTAGTATGTATTCTGGACTCTCATTCGCCTCCCCCCGGCCCCCATCCTATTCTGCACCACTGCACTCATCCTTCTATGTGTTTTATGGTTTTGAAACATTTGTTCTGACAGCAAATTTACTTGTGCTTTGTCTGAAAGTCAGATTTTGATATTCCCAATGTGACGTGGCTGTGGAGATGCTGAACTTGATAACTGTTGATAACTAGCTTGGTTTAGAATAGGAGTGCAGATGAATCAGTATTTCTGAATTTCCCGGAAGAGGAAGAGACAATAGGCATATATGTAGGCAAATGTAAAGGAATTTGGCCAACTTGCCTCCAAAAACTGCACAAAGCATTAATTCCAAGAATGACATAGATTAGGATTTCCTTGACTCTAGAAAGTACTTTCACATACTTTTTGAACTTTCACATACTTTTTACTCAGATTCTTACTGGAGAGAAAACTGTTTAGCAGTTTAGTGGGATCAAAATTCAGATATTTCATGAGACAAAATAAAGTGTCAATGGCTGGGAGATTCCAAACAGAGTCGAAAGGTTATCCTGGAGGTTATTCTTACGCATTCAATAGATATCACCTTGTTAGTCAAGATGTAATGGAGAAGCTGGAGTGAACTGCCTGAAAATGTAGAGCTGTGTTCTAGTAGCCATGTTTCTTGAAGATGATTGTATAATGATATAGCTTTCACAATGCGACTGCGTGATTGTGAAAACCTTGTGTCTGATGCTCCTTTTATCTACCTTGTCAACAGATGAGTAGAACATATGGAATAAAAATAAATAATAGGGGGAACAAATTGTTAAAATAAATTTAGTTTGAAACGCTGGTGATCAATGAAAGGGAGGGGTAACGGGTATGGTATATGTGAATTTTTTTCTGTTTTCTTTTTATTTCTTTTTCTGAATTGATGCAAATGTTCTAAGAAATGCTCATATTGATGAATATGCAACTATGTGATGATATTGTGAATTACTGATTATATATGTGGAATGGAATGATCAAAAGTTAAGAATGTTTGCGTTTGGTGTTTTTTGATATTTTTAAAAAAATTAAAAATTAAAAAAAATTCAGATATTTCAGAATAAGTAAGCTTAGATGCACATGAAAAATTCTTAAATTTATTGATCTTGTGTTTCCTACAATAGTCTGCATTCCACATTCTCATTCCTTTCACCAGAAGAAAATTGAAAAGCCAAAATATGATTTTAGCTTCCAGGAGTCGTACACATATAAGTTCCCTCTTAGAGACCAGGCAAGATGATGGGGAAAGGTTATAAATGCAAAAGTTGAGCTCAGCCTCTCTCACCTTCCAAAATATCTACTCCATGCTCTCATTCACCTATTTTATCTATCCTTTTGGAATTCCTCCTTTTTTCCTGCCCTTTCCCACCTTTTCAAGCCCTAACTGCAGCCTGAAAATTCAAACTTATGTAAATGGAAAGATCAACCAATAGATATTCTGATTCCATTTTTCAAACTATCATTGACAGAGTTGCAAGTGAAATATCTGAGGCACAGAGAGCACAAGTGGCTTGTCTTCGGCCAGCCAGCCTTCTGTAGCTGAACGAGGACTAGAATTTCAGTCTCCTGACTTGAAGCCTAGATCCCTCTTGCTGCAGCCTGAGAGAATGGAAGCTGAGAGAAAGCAGAAAGGAAAATGGATGAGAAGGAAAAAGGTAGGTGTGATCTAAAGGAAGAAGGCAGATAAGATCTGTAGCAGTCCAGAGAAACAAATGTAAGGGTCCTGACATTAAAGAAACTGGATGCTATGCATACATATGTAAAATTCATCAAGCTGTACATTTACTTTTACGTTTGTGCATTATATATATATAATGCCTTAATTTAAAAGTTGTTTTGTATTTAATCAGTTTACACTACAGTCTGTTACAAAGAAAATCATTATTGCACTTAGGAGTCCAACTCTGCTTGCTCTGACTGATGGCTAGGAGAGAGATGAGGCTGTCATTTGGTCCCATTCCTGCTAAGATTGATGAAATGGTCTCTTCAAACATGTGGGGTTCCATTTTCTATAGCTTTATGACAATAATATACCAAAAAAATTGTGTGGAAAGGTCGTTAAGGCTAAATTTTCAATCTGAATGGATCTTCCCTCTGTTTCCACAATATTTTAATTGTTCATCAAAATGGTACTTCTAAAAAACGGCCTTGCAAAGTAGTTTGTATTATTGTGCCTGTATCCACTACTATAGTTTTAAAATGTCAAAAAAGGTCTTGCTTTCATTTGTATTTCCCATGGTTCCTGTCAGTCTTTTTGAAATATACAATAAATATTCTTTAAACTGAAAAACAAAACAAAAAGAACCTGGATGCTGGTCCACGTTGCTCTCCCTACCACCCACCCCAGATCTCAAGACAAAGTCATGGGAGAAACATTAGGCTGGCATGCTGAAGACCTTGGTTTGATCTTGACCCTGCCATTCAACACTTGATTTTTTTTTTTTTTAATGCATGGGCTGGGAATTGAACCTGGGTCTCCCGAATGACAGGTGAGAATTCTACCGCTGAACTACCCATGCAGCCCATAACATTTGCTCTTATTGACCTTGAGTAACTCACTTCCTCCCATGGTTTCCTTTTGGTCATTTGTAAAAATAGGGAAAATATCACCAATGTGGATGGGTTAATGTGAGACTTAAATGACGTGATGCCTTTGAAAGCAGTCTACAAGCAACCTGGTTAATTCTGAAAGGTGAAATGCAGTCTCACTGGCAGGCCTGTTACCACCAAAGAAGCCCAGAGGTGAAGACCAAGGTCCTTAGGTCCTTAATTCAAATGATTTAAGATGCTTCAATCATATAAAGCTCCCTGCGATGATTTCTGAGACTTTCACTCATTCTTCCTCTAGTTTTCCTGTTCTTTGTTAACTTATGCATGACTTACATAAGCAGAAAGCCTACATTTCCTAGGGAATCTTTTTTCTTTCTGGTAGTGCTTCTCATTCTCCTAATATTTGCCAGGGAAGTAACATTTTATTTTTCCATGTCTAGTCTCTTTGGAAAGCTAGCCTTTCCTTAATCCCCCTTGTTATTCTAATGATTGCTTGGATATAGATAAGGAAAATTTAACATGCAAAGTAGGTGATAGAAAGGATTACAGTAGGTAGTAAGGCACCCCTTTGTTTTATGAGATTAGGATGATTTAGGCAGATCAAGTGATTTGTACAAGCTAACAACTGCGAGAATCCACTTCCATGCATGTTAGTAATCTCAGTGTAACTATCTACAATTAGTATCAGTTTATGCAGTGTTGCAGTTGTAATAGTGTTTGGCTATGGCAGTGATTCTCAAATTTACCTATATCAGAACCACCTGGAGGACTTCTTAAAACCCATACTGCTGGAATCCAATCCCTGAGTTTATGGTTTAGTTGATGAGATCTGAGAATTTGCATTTTTAGCAAGTTCTTGGGTGATGCTGATAGTGCTGGTCTAGGGAACACACTTTGAGAATCACTGAGCTTTGGATATCCTGGACCTCTTTTTTTGTCCTAGGATTTGACAAAACTGCAGCAAAACTGTAAGGTAAAAGAAGTCAGTTTTATTAGTCATGTTAATGCCCTTTTCTCCCAAATCCTAGGTCTCTGCTAGCAATCAAGTAATCTGTCTAGAGTATTAGTGGATAAAGACTTGTGGCAGAAGTTCTCAAACATTATGTCTGCCTCAGAATCACATAGCGTGCTGGTTAAGATGCAGATTCCTGCCACCCTCTGCCCTTACTTATTAGTTTTCCTTATTGCAACCCGCCAAAGGCAATGAGCTAGTCTCCTTGATGCCAGGGATTTTTTTTTTTTAACTTTTTTTGTTGTATAATATAACGTAGCTACAAAGCAAAGAAAGAAAAAATGCAATGATTTCAAAGCACTCTTTAACAAGTAGTTGCAGGAAAGATCCCAGAGTTTCTCCTGGGCTACCATATGATCCTCTCAGAATTTTGCTTCTAACTGTTCTAGAATATTAGGAAGCTAGAAGGAATAATTTTTTTTATCATCACAGACAGCTTTTTTCTTGTTTGTAAAAAAGAAAATATATACAAAAAAGCAGTAAATTTCAAAGCATAGCACAACAATTAGTTGTAGAACAGATTTCAGAGTTTGGTAGGGGTTACGATTTCACAATTTTAGGTTTTTAATTCTAGTTGCTTTAAAATATTGGAGACTAAAAGAAATATCAATTTAATGATTCAGCAGTCATATTCATTTGTTAAATCCTATCTTCTCTGTATAACTCCACCATCAGCTTTGATCTTGCTTTCCCACTCTTCAGGGGTTTTTGGGCTATGCCCATTCTAACTTTTTCATGTTGGAAGGGGCTGTCAGTAATATGGGGTAGGGAGATGGAACAAGCTGATGTTCTGGAGAGGCTGGGCCCTCTAGATTTCAGGACTTATCTGGTCCAGGGACCCTTCCGGAGGTTGTCGGTTTCTGGAAAGTTTCCCTAGCGCATGGAAACTTTGTAGAATCTTATAAGTTGCCCTAGGTGTTCTTTAGGATTGGCTAGAATGGTTTTGGTTGGGATTTGGCAAGTTATGAGAAGAAGCAGTCTAACTGAAGCTGATGCCAGGGATTTTGTCCTGATGATTATTGAATCCTTGGAGTCTGACATAATACTTGGATAATAAGGGATGGTTCTGTGATTGTTGAATGAATGAATGAAGCCTTCAGTGGCTAATGGAAGAGAGACAAAGACGTATGTTCCTTTTCATTATCTACCTTTTGCTATTTTGTAGAGAGAAATAAAAAATGTGGGTTCTGATCAAAATGAAGTCGTAATAACCACTATTATGTTTACTTTCTCCATTACATTTAAAATTGTGGCACACTGACTTTTCAAGTGCTCTCCATTTACAAATTCATATCATATAAATAAAAACATGTATATATTTAGTGCTTTCTATGACAAATCACATAGGTGGCACAACATATATGTTGAATAGATGAATGAATGAATTCACTAATCCCAATGAGATTGTAGTCACTCATTTGCTGACACCTTAAGCAAGTGTTATTAAAAAGAAAATAATTTTATATCTTATTTATTTAGGCTCCATATTTAAACTTGATTGGGAAAAACACTGGAAGCAAGATGTATCCTTTATCACACAATAATGGAACATATGGAAAGAGGAACTGATAGTCTTAATTGAAGTATGTTGTTGTTTTTATTTATGAAACATAACCACATACAAACACAAACATTCTTACCGTATGATCATTCCATTCTTGTTATATAATCAATAACTCTCAATATCATCACATAGTTGTATATTCATCATCATGATCATTACTTAGAACATTTGCATCAATTCAGAAGAAGAAATAAAAAGAAAACAGAAAGAATTCATACATACCATACCCCTTACCCCTCTCTTTCATTGATCACTAGCATTTTCACACTACTAAATTTATTTTAACAATTGTTCCTCTTATTATTTTTTTTCTGATTTAAAAATTAAATTTTATTGATTTATATAACAAATATATAGAAAAGTGGACAAGTCATAAATATTTGTCTGAATGAATTCTAATAATTATACCACATAATCCCTCATTTCTCCCCAAAGTTAGCATTATCCTAATGGTTTCTAACATTATAGAATAGTTTACCTGTTTTTAAATTTTATATAAATGGCATCAAATAGTATATGTTCCTTTTGTCTGGCTTCTTTTGTTTAACATTGTGTTTGTGAGATTTGTTCATGTCGTTAATATGGTAGTTTGCTCATTTTTATTGTTATTGCTCATTTTTATTGTTGCATAGGATTCCGCTGAAAACATACCACAATTATATGTCTAGATGCTGGATATTAAAGTAGAAGTGGAATTGCATTGTTGGTCTTTTCAAAAAATTTTAGCAGTTTTAGCAATCACAGTGAGTTATCATTATGGTTTTAATTGGCATTTCTGATAGTGAATGAGGTTGCACTTCTTGGCTTCCTGTTAGGTGAAGTGTACAAGCCTCTGTTCTGTTTTTTCTAATGGGCTTGCCTGACTTCTTATTTTTATTTTTTAATTGATATATATTATATATTCACATATCATGTAATCATCCAAAGTGTACAATCAATGGTCAACAATATCATCATAGAGCTGTACATTTGTCATCACAATTGACTTTTTATTCTTTGTGAAAAATAACATATATGCAAAAAAAGCAATAAATGTCAAAGCACATCACAACAATTAGTTTTAGAACAGATTTCAGAGTTTGGTATGGTTACAATTCCACAAGTTTCAGTTTTTACTTCTAGCTGCTCTAAGATACTAGAGACTAAAAGAAATATCAATATAATGATTCAACAATCATACTCATGTATTAAACCCTACCTTCTCTGTATAACTCCTTTGATCTTTCTCCCACTCTTTAGGGGTATTTGGTCTATGCTTATTGTTCTAGTTTGCTAGCTGCTGGAATGCAATATACCAGAAACAGAATGGCTTTTAAAAAGGAGAATTTAGCAAGTTGCTAGTTTATAGTTCTAAGGCCAAGAAAATGTCCCAATTAAAACAAGTCTATAGAAATGTCCAATCTAAGGGATCCAGGGAAAGATACCTTGGTTCAGGAAGGCTGATGAAGTTCAGGGTTTCTCTCTCAAATGGAAGGGCACATGGCAAACACAGTCAGGGTTCCTCTCTCATCTGGAAGGGCACATGGTGAACATGGCTTCATCTGCTAGCTTCTTCTCCTGGCTTCCTGTTTCATGAAGCTCCCCAGGAGGCATTTTCCTTCTTCATCTCCAAAAGTTGCTGGCTGGTAGACTCTGGTTCTTGTGGCTATGTCGTTCTACTTTGCTCTCTCTGAATTGCTCTTTCTCCAAAATGTTTCCTCTTTTATAAGACTTCAGAAACTAATCAAGACCCACCCAAATGGTTAGAGACACATCTCCCCTAATACAGCTTAACGACCACTCTTGATTGGGTTACATCTCCAGGAAGATGATCTAATTGCATACAGTATTGAATAGGAATTATTCTGCCTCTATGAAATGGGATTTTGATTAAAACATGACTTTTCTAGGGTACATAATCCTGTCAAACCAGCACACCCATTCTAAGTTTTTCATGTTGGAAAGGGCTGTTGATAATATGAGATAGGGAGATGGAACTAGTTGATATTCTGGAGAGGCTGACCCCTCTGCATTTCAGGATCCCCTTATTATTTATTTATTTAGGGCCATTTGCTTTTTATTTTAAAACTTTTTTTATTGTATAATATAACATATATACAAAGCAAAGGAAGAAAAAAGCGATAGTTTTTAAAGTAGTTACAGGACAGATCCCAGAGTTTGTCATGGTTTACCATACCATCCTGTCAAATTTTTCCTTCTACCTGCTCTGGAATATAGGAGGCTAGAAGGAGTAAATATTTTTTCATCATCACAATCGACTTTTATGTGTGTGAAACATAACATATTATACAAAAAAAGCAATAAATTTCAAAGCACAGCACAACAATTAGTTGTAGAACAGATTTAAGAGTTTGGTATGGGTTACAATTCTACAATTTTAGGTTTTTACTTCTAGCTGCTCTAAGATACTAGAGACTAAAGGAAATATCAATTTAGTTATCCAGCAATCATATTCATTTATTAACCCCTGCCTTCTCTGTATAACTCCACTACCACCTTTGATCTTTCTATCCCACTCTTTAGGGGTATTTGGGCTATGGCATTCTAACTTTTTCATGTTAGAGGGGGGCTACCAAAAATATGGGGTAGGGAGATGGAACTAGCTGATGTTCTAGAGAAGCTGGGCCCTCTAGGTTTCAGGACTTATCTGGTCCAGGGACCTATCTGGAGGTTGTAGGTTTCTGGAAACTTTGTAGAATCTTATATATTGCTCTAGGTGTCTTTAGGATTGGCTAGAATGGTTTTGGTTGGGATATGGCAAGTTATGTTAGGTAGCAAGGTCTACCTGAAGCTTGAGTAAAAGCAACCTCCAGAGTAGCCTCTCTACTCTATTTCAACTCTCTCAGCCACTGATACTTTATTAGTTATGCTTCTTTTACCCCTTTTGGTCAGGATGGAGTTGTTGATCCCACGGTGCCAGGGCTGTACTTATCTCTCGGAGTCATCTCTCATGCTGCTAGGTGGACTTAGGGCCATTTGCTTTTATAGATTAGCTTTACTTACTCCCCTTCCCCCTTCCTTATTCAGGGCTCTTTCTCCTACCCTCCTTTCTCTCCAGGATGGTGCCTGGTAGTAGATAGTGCATTTGGGTGGGTCGGTTGGCTCCACCCTTCTTCATAGATGACTCAATCAGGTGGGGGTCATTTGGCTCCCAAGTGCTGTTCTTTGCAGAGGTATCTTTCTCCTTGAGACATGACTGTTTTTGGAGTGTACTCTTTGCTTAGCAAACCACTGCCCTAATTCTAGCCCTGTATCATTTCCTCATTAAAGGGACTAACCCTGCATCATTCCCTCATTAAGGGGACTTCTAACTCTCCTTAATCTTGAAGGAATTTTTTTTTTTAACATGGGCAGGCACCGGGAATCGAACCCGGGTCCTCTGGCATGGCAGGCGAGCATTCTTGCCTGCTGAGCCACCGTGTCCCGCCCATCTTGAAGGAATTTGGGCTGATGGTCCATCTTCTGCAGTTGCTTCAAGCTGTCAGTGGATCGCAGGCCCTAGTTGTGGGCGTATAGTAGTTTCTGGCTGTGCTATTGATGGTGGTTGGTTGAGTGTGGGGAACAACAGCATAGCCTCTGATGAGGAGAAGTTTGTTGTGAAAGGTTTTTCATCTGGAAGGAACAAACTTGGTAAGAAGTTTAAAAATGCAGGGATCGATCAATAGCAAGAGGAAGACAGAAGTGAGCGGGCCTAGGAGAGGCATTAGCCAAGTGAAATTGGGGAGAGGTAAGGAAATGACCATCTTTCAGGTCCAAGAGTGAATTCTAGCTGGGTGGCTCATTCCTGCTTACCTGGGGAATAAGAAGGTACATGTTGCCAGTTAAGAGGTGCAGGAATGAGGCTTAGAAGGGGCTTGACTGATCAGGCTTTGGCTTGGGCTGCTGTGTGGGCCCCCTTATTTCCTCGAGAGATTATTTTTTGATAGCTAGGGCAATGAATTACTGCTATTTTTGTTGGCAGAGCATGGTATTTAAGAGATTGAATGTTTAAATATTTCATCCAGTGTAGAAAGCATTGTTCTCGCTACACTGCCACATAAGCACGCAGGATTAGGAAAGCAAAGCCTTATCATCCCTTTTCTTCATTCTAGAGCTCAGGTAATGGTGATTAGTTCCTGCTCTTTTGAGCTAAAGTCCCTGGGGAGGCAGGGCTTTGGCTTCACTCTAGTTTGGCTATCACATTCTTTGCTTTCTTTGTTTTTTGGTTGATAAAGCTACTTTTAGAAAGAAAGATATTTGAAAAACTACAGCAGAAATTTTGTCCTGTTTTATGTGTTTAGTAGGGTTAGGTTAACTAACAGGTTGATCATAGTTTGTATACTTTCTTGCCCTGTTTATCCCTTTTTTAAAATTTTTGTTAATAAAACCAATCAACATACAATATGAACATTCTTTTTTTATCACATAGTTGCATATTCATCATCATGATTGTTTCCTAGAACATTTGCATCAATTCAGAAAAAGAAATAAAAAGAAAACAGAAAAAAATTCATACATACCATACTCCTTACCGCTCTGTTTAATTGATCACTAGCATTTCAATCTAATAAATTTATTTTAACATTTGTTCTCCCTCTTATTTATTTATTTATTTTTATTTTTAAATTTTTAAAAAATATATAACATCAAACAAACACAAACATTCTTAATGATCATTCCATTCTACATATATAACCAGTAATTCACAATATCATCACATAGTTGTGTATTCATCCTCATGACCGTTTCTTAGAGCATTTGCATCAATTCAGAAAAAGAAAGCAGAAAAAAATTCATACATACCATACCCCTTACCCCTCCTTTTCATTGATCACTAGCATTTCAATCTACTAAATTTATTTTAACATTTGTTCCCCCTATTATTTATTTTTAATCCATATGTTTTCCTCGTCTGTCGATAAGGTAGATAAAAGGAGCATCAGACACAAGGTTTTCACAATTGCACAGTCACATTGCGAAAGCTATATCATTATAAAATCATCTTCAAGAAACATGGCTACTGGAGCACAGCTCCACATTTTCAGGCACTTCCCTCCAGCCTCTCCATTACATCTTTTTTT
>PVIY010063131.1:0-10609 GCA_004026745.1 Myrmecophaga tridactyla | reverse complement strand
ATGCTTCCTCTGTGGCTTTTGCTGTCCCTCTCTTCTTGCATTTGTCAGTCCTCCCCCTTGCCCGGGTCTCCTGCACAGGGAATACGTTCCTTTTGATTTTATCCCATGCAACAAATACTTGCCAGTACCTGCTGCCCCCGAGACACCCTGCCAGGCAGGCAGGCTGCACTCAGGCACCCCCATACCCCTTCCGTCTAGCTCCGTACTGAGTTTGAGAACTTGCAGACACACTGGAAAGTAGCCGTGTTTATGTTTTCTCACCTGCACATCCTGATTCAGGCAGCTTGCAGTCTCGGAGACAAACTTACGAGGAGTAAAACCCACCCATCGCTGGATGCCTCCTGGAGGTGCCCTCCAGGCCTGGCTGCGTTGACAGTGTTGTTTTCCTTAGTCTCTCAGGTGATCAGTAGCAAAGGTAGGGTTCACCTGTAAAGCTGGACCACTTCTGTAGCCTTTCTGTGGCTGCTTTATTAAGCTTTGTAGAAAGGTTAGCTGAATACATATTTTACAAAAGCCATGTACTGCAGTTCCAAGTTACATTTCAGATCTGAAATTATGTTTTCCAGCTTTGACCTGTTTTAAATTGAAATTGTATTTTGCTTCATTATTGGCCAGGTTCTCCTTACTATTAGGACCCAAATCGACTGATCTGCCTGTTTGTACTGAATTCCTTCGTTGCAAGCTAAAAAATTAAAGGGGATCCAGCTCAAGTCAGATACTTGTTGTTATGAATTCTGTCTCCCTCTTTGCTTGAGACCTGGCTCTGCAGGCAGGCAGGTTTGCATTTGGGCGGTGAAGAGTCTGTGGCAGGACAAAGGGACAGTGTCCTGAATTCCTTAGCCCTGGTAATGTGGCATGCATCAGTCAGCCACCACTCCACATTCCTCACAGGGCCCCCCCGTCCTGGTGAAGCCAGCCTTCTCCTCCCCGTTTTCACAGCTCGAGAGGCCAAAGCAGACAAGACCCTGGGTCCCAGGCCCCTGGTGCAGCGGGACGGGGGCGGGGACGGGAGCAGGGCCGAGACCCAGCCGCCCCCACGATCCCCCAGCTGGGCCCGGGCACAGGCGGGGACCCGGGCAGATGCTGGCTGTAGAGAATGTTCTGGAATCCTTGCAGCGGGGACCTGGGCTCCGCCTCAGGAATGTTCATTCTCTTGTGCATGGACTTTAACAAAACAGCCGAGGACTAAATGTGAAACTCTCAGTGAAGCCGCGTGACGCGGCCGTCTAGCACCCGCGCGTCGGAGCCGGGGACGTGCGCCCGCCCCGCGCGCCGGGCTCCTGGCTCTCCGCTGGGCTGTAAGCGCTCGCCCTGCCTGTTCTGTTCCTGCCGCATTTAACGCTGCCGCCTGAATGCAGCTCTGTTGCTAGGTTTGGAATTTTCCACAACTTACTTAGGCGTAGGAAGCACACGCACCGCACCCCCAGCCACAGAACGTGGGGTGGCGGCCTCCCAACGGCAAAGGCTTCCGAGGAGGGCGGAAGGGTGGAAGGACCCAGGCCGGGTGCAGGGCCCTGGGGCCTGGAGGTGAGTGCCGAGCGGCTCCGCCGAGACGGTGCGGGGCAGCGCCGGGCCGCGGTCCCCGGGTCGCCTGCAGAAGCAGCACTGCCCTGTCAGAGCACTGCCGCCCCACCCGGCGGGCTGGGAGGTCTCCCCAGCTGTCCCCTGAGACCCCCCACACACACCGTGTGCCAGTGTGGCCGTCCTGATCCAGGATTGGGGGCAGGAGGGGTGGTGACGGCCAAGGACAGAGCAGGCCCTCCCCGAGGGAGAGCAGACAGAAGAGGGCTGGACGGCAGGAGAGGGACTCCTTTCTGCAAGGACAGTGGCCAGCATGGGACAGGCGGGGACCCAAGGCTGAGCACATGCGGGCTCTGAGCGGGGCCTGGGCAGCCCCTGTGGGCTGGAGTGGCAGAGGGAGGACGCTCCCAGGGGCAAGCAGGGGGGTGAGCTGTGGGGACCTGTGGCTGACTGTTTCTCTCCTAGCCCCCCCGTCCCCCGCCCCATCCTCTCCAACACCTCTGGCTTTAGGGGTGGAGGTGGGGGTCCCTAGTCCCCCCCCCAGGACCCTACTGTGTGGCCAAGACTTCTTTGGACTCACAGAGCCCCCAGATGTTCCCCGCAGAGGGGGTGGCTCTGGAATTCCCTTGTTTTCTGTTAGGGCTGCCATGAGGCTGGCCACCGAGTCCAGACTGGTTGCGGAGACTTTCCCAGGTGCAGGAGCGCCAAGAGTGAGGTCAGGAAGGAGGGTCTGTACCTCAGAGCTGCTCAGTGGCCAGGTGGGTCTTGAGGAGGCACAGCCCTGGCAGGGCCCACCGAGTCCCGTTTGGGGCACCCACTGGGTGCTCACTCGTCAACTGCCCACCAGTGGGCGAGCTGCCCACACCCGCTGGCCTGCTGGCCATCAGGAGCTGACACTGTACACTGCAGAGGGGCTGCAGGGTCTCTTTGGGAAATATTTTAAATTTTGAGGGCTGTATCATTTCTGCCACAACTACTTGCCGGGCCGTGGAAGCAGAAAAGCAGCCACGGATGATACAAAACAAAAGGGGTGGCTGTGATTCGAAAGCACTTGACTTACAAAAACGGGCCTGGGGCTGGATTTGGCACTCGGTTGTTCACTGACGCCTGGCCTAGGGACACAGAGGTCAAAAGAGAATGCACGTAATCCCTGCCCACATGGCACTTTCACTCCAGGCGAGGGAGATAGAAATTAATCGCATAGTCACAAGCGTGAATTATCATTCTGAGCTCTGGTGCTTGAAGCGTCACAGCTGCACGAAGAACAGGGCCTCTGGGATCTAGTCCGAGTCAAGAAGGCTTCCCTGGAAAGGTGATGGTTGAGTTGAGACAGAAATCGAGTTAACCAAGTGAAGAGAGGGGACAGCACATGGAAAGGCCCTTTTACAGGAGTATGGAACATTCTGGCAACTGACAGGCAGACAGAGGGGACAAGCCAGAGGGAGCGGCCAGAAGCTGAGCATCAGTGAAACCCCAAATAGAGGGGGCAGAGGCCAGGAGAGACCACCATGTGTTCCGTGGCAAGCCCGGGACCGAGGATGGCCAGCAGTGGCCCCAGCACGCCACCTCCTCCAAGAAGAAAGCATCGCCTTGATGATGACTTGACTTGAACTTTTTCCAGCCTCAAAAGCGTGAGCAAATAAATTCCGATTGTTTAACCCAACGCGTTGTGTGGCATTTGCTTGAACAGCCCAGGAAACGGAAACGGCCACAGGTGTGGAGAGGCCTGCAGGAGTGGGGGGCAGCGGCTGTCTGTGCCAAGCCGGGTGTCTTGGATGTTGTCATCCTTTAGTGGGAAGCCACTAAAGGATTCCAGAGGAGAGGGAATCAGATTTGTGTCTTAGGAAGACGTCCTGGTGGCAGACGAGCTCTGTCATCACTAACATTTATTGAGAAATTGCTACATGCCGTGGCAGATGAGACGGGCGGCGTAACATAAGCAGCTTGCTCTATGCCATGGGACCAGTGAAAGGCAGAGGCAGGACGTGACACCGGAGCTGCGCCTCCTGGCCAAGCTGGAGGTGACTGTGGTTCTCTCTGTCCCTCCCTTGGGTCTGGGCTCTGCAACCAGATTTGAGCACTGCAGGGTCTCAGCTCCTACTTCACACCACCCAGCACTTCTTGCACCTGCTCCACAAATCCTTTGCAGCCAGACTTGAGTGTGGCCTGGAAGTGGCCAGTTTAACTCCTCCCGTTCAGGAGTTGTCGTGGCACTGTTTCATGTTTGGGCAATTTATGAACGAAACGCCCCCTGCAAAGGGAGCCCCGTGCGGGAAGGGTGCTCCTGGCAAATTAGGGTCATGATTTGCTGCCCCAAGTGACCCCTCTACCAAACACATGCTTTCTCCTTTACCTTTTTTGGGCGAAGCAAAGGTAGCTTTGCATGACTAACGAAACTTCAGGTTGTCTCGGGGCCCAACGCTGCCGCCTTACTAGCAAACGCGGATCCTGGCTTCCTGGGTTTTATTGCAGGGCCCCCTCCAGGAGGGGCCCTGAGCTGGCCACGAGGGGAGAGCAGACCCTGCCCCTGGCTCCCAGCCACTCTGGCAGGCCGGGGTGACGCACAGAGGGGGCACAAGAAGGGACAACCACCCAGCAAATTTCAGCAGCACGCCTCCCATTCGGAAAGAGGAGGGGAGACACATTTTCATATCTGCGTAGCCTTTTAAGTAAAGGTTTCTTTTCAATGCCATCTTGTTGAGATATGTGATCACATGCCACACAATCATCCAAAGTGTATAATCGGTGGTTTATGGCATCATCACATAGCTGCACATTCATCACCACAACCAAGTTTTAACGTTTTCTTTACTCCAAAAAAAAAAAAAATGAAAAAGAAGAATGAAAGTAAACAAGAACATCTAAAACATCCCAAAACCTCCCCATTATTTTTTTTTCTTACTCATCTGTCCATACACTGGTTAAAGGGAGTGTCAGTCACGAGGTTTTCGCCATCATTTGGTCATACCCTAAAAGCTCTGTAGTTATTCAATCGTCTTTAAGAATCAAGGTCATTGGATTACGTTCAACAGTTTCAGGTATGTCCTTCTAGATACTTCTATGCAACAAAAACTAAAAGGGTTATCTATATAACGCATAAGAATAACTTCTAGAATGAACTTTCAACTCTGTTTGAAGTCGCTCAGTTAGTGAAACTTCATTTTGTTTCATTTCTCTTCCCCCTTTTGGTCAGGAATGCTTTCTCAACCCCGCAGTGCCAGAGCCAGGCTCATCCCCTGGAGTCAAGTACCACTTTGCCAGGGAGACTCACACCTCTGGGAGTCAGGTCCCGCATAAAGGGGAGGCAGTGAGCTCACCTGCCGAGTTGGCTTAGAGAGAGACGCCACATGTGAGCAACAAAAGAGGTTCTCTGGGGGTGACTCTTAGGCATAATTATAAGTAGGCTTAGCTTCTCTGCAGGAATAAATTTCATAAAGGCGAGCTCAAAATCAAGAGCCTGGCCCATGAAATTCGCAGTCCCCAGTGCTTGTGAGAGTGGCAAGTCTTCCCCAAGTGGGGAAATTTAATATTTCCACCTTTTTCCCCAGTCCCTCAAGGGAACTTGGCAAATATTTTTTAATCTTCTGCCCAAATTACTCTGGGATATATCGACGTATCACGTCAACCTGTACAAACCAGCAAGATCTCACTCCCTATTCAAGTTTCCATGTAGATATGGTGTTCAAATAAGTTGACCATACAAATTGAATTAGTTGTGCTACCGAAAATATACATTCTGTACAAAATAAACATCTCTTCCTTTGGTCTCACATAGAAGTTGAAGTTTTAAAATACGGTCAGTATCATCCTTTACCCTTTAGTCTGATTTATCTTAGTCCTAACCAAATCAGCTTCATTCATATCCCTAACTGAAGTCTAATCACTTTTTCAGCTTCTTTAATGTGCAGTGTGGAGTAATGCTGACTTTCATAGCTGCAGAACTGAGAGCTCTGAGTCTCAGGTGTCACACAGATACCTAAAGTTCCAGGGAATGGCCAGGTTATACACAAAGAGCCCAGCACCTCAGAATTCAGGAATGACAGCTACAAATCTGGAACAGATGTGACTGCTGTAAGAGCTTACAATCCAGGCCCTTTGCAATAGGCCCCAGCCTGACAACCTGTGCTCTCGACTTGAATTCTCAGAGTTTGCATATCATAGTTAGTCTATAATAGTGAGGCCTTGTAATATTTGTCTTTTCATTTCTGGCTTATTTCAAAATAAATGTTTCTTAATGTTTTTTAAGCAGTGTCCAGTTTCCTGCAGGGCATGGGAAATGCTAACTGGTGTAGGGTCCGGTTGGAGAATCCAGATGAAGGGAAGGTGGGCTTCATGTCCCACCAGTGACCACAGCGTCACACCACTTGTGGGATCTTTGAGGGTCTCCTGTGATTTCACAACCCCACATTAAGCCCATCTGTCAGGTGGAGGGCTCCAGGTCGAGGCTGCTGTCATGTGGGGAGTGGCGGGGGGAGGCCTGGTGCTTACTTGCTTCTGCCTTTCACTCCTTCCCATAATGACTCTGTGGTAGGACAGAGAACTCTCCGGGCCTCAGTTTCCCCACCTGCGCATGAAGGGGTTGTTGGCCTGCAGACCCTCTAGCTTAGGGTCCCTGCTAGCTGTCTCCTTATGATTAAATTGGGCATCTGCCAGAAGGGCAAAAATAAATTTTATTTCATGCCCAAATAGAAGATAATATCCCCACTTTCCCAAAGAAAAGGTCTCCAAAAAACTGTTTGGCCAAACTGAATATAACAATTACTTGGAATACAGATGAAACAAAAAATTGTTTCCTTATGATATTTGATTAATGCCTTCAGCTACACATATCTAAAAATGTTAATTTCACAATATTGCTTTCTCCATATATATTTCATGAATCATTATTCAAACTTGTCATGTGCCGCTTCAACTCATGTATTTTTTCATCAGTAGAGCTGCTTTTTTGAGTCCTCTGACAGTTTTCCAGAATTCTTGATCCTCATTTCCATCCAAGTTTTTGAGAGATGGGCTCTTTTTTAATTCATGGATTAAGTCTCCACTGAAATTTCATCCCATGCTTAAAACATTAAAGAGTTGAAGTTTTTGTTATTTGCCTTCACAACCTTTTGCCAGAGCTAACCATTTGTTTGGTGGCTTTTTATAGTGACATTTAAAAGTCTTATTTATACCCAGGGCTCTAGCTAAGACTCTATGAAAGTTTTACTTATTACGTTTATTTTTCAGAAATTTAAAACCTCCAGATGCATCCTAGACCAGATAAGCCCTGAAACCCAGAAGTGTCAGTCTGTCCAAGAGCATCCACCCGTTGCATCCCCTACCCCATAATGTCAACACCCCTTTTCAGCATGAGGGAGACAGAATGGTCATTGCTCAAATATCCCTGGCGAGTGGGAGAAGACTCAGGTGAGAGGGAGGGGGGTATAACAGAGACGTCAGGATTTAACAAAGGATTCTGACTACTGAATCATTGCATAGATATCTCTTTTTAGTTTCTAGTGTATTACAACAACCAGAAGGAAAAACCTGAAATTGTGGGACTGTAACCCCTACTATACTTTTAAATTTGCTCTATAACTACTTGTTAAACTGTACTTTGAAATGTATTACTTTTCGGTATATATGTTTCACAATAAAAATGTAAAAAAAAAAGTTGTTTACAACAACATCCAAAAACTAAAGTTGTGGATTTATAATCCCAGAAATAATTAGCACATATTATATGAGTCTCTTGATTGCTATAGAATATCTCCTTTTGAATGTGTTGAATAGAAGGCAACAGCCTTTGTCCTGAGGGATAGCTGGGGCACGGGGGAGATGGCCATCTAATTGGGTGTAGATCAACAAGATTGAACGTACCCGATTCTCACTTTAAGCCCGTCAGCCTGTCACACTGCATACGTGAGCACTGCTGTCCCGGCTGCCGAGTGGCCGGTGTCTGAGTCTGAGGGCTGCCGCCCCCAGGGTCTCGGCCACCACATTCCCCCATTTTCCAGACACTGGGAACTGGGCGCCTCTTCCCCAGCCTTACCACAACCTGCTGCGGGGCTTTGCTGTAGCTGAATGAGCGGCGGGTCATTTGGAAATAGGCACTGCACTCCACAAAAGGAAAACGTAATACAGTCCGAAATTATTCCATTCCAGCACTTCAGCGTATTGCTACACTATTAATGTCCATTATCGCCACGTTACTGGAATGTGTTTAATCAAGGGGCCTGGCCTGGAAAATGTGTATTCTCGCCATCTCGATCGCACTACGTATTATGCTGTTAGTATTCTTAATTTTTTTTTTCAGTTTGAAAAGTAATATAGAAGGCGAGGCCCTGAGAGCTTCAGCGCCTGTGCTGCCATCAGGGACACAATGCACTTTCCATGCAAAATGATTATAATATTACTCCGGGGTCACATGGGGTGGGGGACGTCTGGTAGGGTGAGACCTTTGAGAGAGGCAAATTGAATTCCACCCGAGTAATTAGAGGTTATGCCTCTCCAGCACAGTGTGGTTGCACTTGTTGGAGCTTGTTTCCCAAGTGTCCTCCCCAGCCTGACCCCCCCAACCCCCCTGCCTTCGCTGACCACGTGGGCAGGCCCGAGGTCCGGCAGCAGCGCTCAGGAGGTGACAAGCGGGGCGTGGAGGGAAGCGCTCTGTGAAGCATGTTCCATCGTGTCTCCAGGAGTCCCCCAGCTGGGCCGCCCCAGTGCCTGCTCACTTAATGCAGGCTGTCTTCCTCCTTTCACTCACCTTTCACCCACTTCCCCCACCCCCCGCCGAGCTTTCTGGGATCCTCTCACACATAAATCCCTTGCCTCGAACGCTGGGTGCAGGTTCTGATTGAGAAGAGAGGTTCTGGCTCCCCCCTCCCCTTTTCTAGGGTACCCAGGGTACATTCTCCTACCTCCAGGCCTTTCAAGAAGCTTCTGTCCTATAACCTGTTGGTGGGGGATGCTTGGCAGCACCCAGAAGTGTCCGTGCTTTGAGCATCATCAATCTGAAAAATGAAAACTGGGAACATTTTGGGGGGCTTTGAGAAGGTGACGGGTGTAATTTATTTCTCTCCCCTCATCTCTTAATTATCACTACTCCGTTCAAATGAGACAGGATGATTTAATCCAGGTTATATTTAAAATGCCCATAATGAACGTCCTCATCCGGAACACATGCTTAAGTGCCCTGCCGTCATTGACGTGTAATTCTAACAGATCCGTCCACAGCACCAGCCCTTCCTCTAATCCGGCGGCTCGCACGCTGCACGCCTCAGAGTCGCTTTCACACCAGGGGCTGGTCACCGCGCCAGGCACCTCGGGGGGCCCTGCGGCTTGTGGGATGCGCCTCCCCCTTTCCCCGGAAGGAGCGAGCCCAGAGGCCAGAGCAGCCGCTGCAGGCCGGAGCTGCCCTTCCAGAAGCGTCCGGGTGCTGTGTCCACCCGAGGCTGTCAGCATCCCGTGGGGACCAGCATCTGCTGGCATGTCCCTCACTCCCCGCCTCGGTCCGTGCAAGTGTGCCCAGCTCTCTCTTGGGGCAGGGGAGAGTGGGGGAAATGAGCACCCCAAGATCCCTCATCCCATGTGCAGTGGAGGTGGTGGGTATGTCCTCCAGCGTCCTCGTCCCAGTGGTACTCAAACGAAGACAGCTGCCCTTCTCTAAAGGTCTGTGCCAGGCCTCCAGGTGCTGCCCCCTCCAGCCTGCCCGCCTGGTGCCTCCCTCCTGTCCCCACTGCACCGCCAACCCTGCCCTCGCCGTCTGTGGCCGGTGCCATCCCTTGTTCCTACCTGGGGGCAGCCGGCCTCGGCACCCACATGCACCCTCCTGCCAACTCGGGCACTGGTCCCAGGCCGCGTGGGTCTCCCCACCCGGCTTCCAGTTAAACCATGGCCGACAGGGTCTCCAGACAGCGTCCAGTGTGCGCGCTCCACTAACCCGCCCAGAAACCCCTGCTTCCTACGGCGCCGGAGCACCTGGTGGGCCCTTGGCCCCATTTCCAGCCCCTGGGGTCACTGCCCGGCGAACACGTGGTGCCCCAGAGGCCACCTTGGCCACGTGGGCTCGGGCCGGAGAGAAGCATGCCAACGTCTAGATTTTCTCAATGGAGTGAGATGCACGCGGCGTGTAGTCAACTATAAATAAGCCTTCAAGGAGCATCTATGTGTTTCTTTTTATCAACCTTTACATGCGTTAAAGCCAACTACAATTTCCTATGAATGCTAGATGATAGTATTTTTATTTGCTACTTCGTTGCTAAATGTTTCCTATAAAGCTGAAAAGGAAAAAACTACACAGTCCCACTTATAAAAGAAGTAGCAGATGGCTGAATGGGGCTGTGGGAAAGAAGTGGTGAATGCATTGGGCCCAGGGAAACCCCTGTGTGTGTGGGGGGGGGTGTCCCTGAGTTTATTAGCCACTTGGTTCCTCTGAGTTTTAAGCAGTCCATTCATGTTCATAAGAATCTCCAGGTATATTTGTTACAGTTTCTTTATCTTTTAAATATAGATCTAGATGTCCATGTATTATTATTAATAGATACCTTTGGATGTAGAAGCATCAGGCTTGAACACGGATGCAGTCAGGACTGATGTAATCTCAGCTGGAGAGGAGCAGGGAGGGGGACTTCTGGCAGGAAAGGTGCGAGAAGCTAGCAGACCTTCCTAAGGGACTTTCCTGGAATCTCCCCAGTTACCATGAAATTGCAGATGGGTGACAGAGTGAAAGGAGAGGAGCGGCAGGGAGTTCGGGGCCCGGGGATCTCGGCTCTCTCCGCTGCCCGGCCCAGCGCCCTGGAGGGGTGGGGGGTCCGGCTCCCTCACGCTTGGTTTCCTCGTCTGTGTGCAGACATCCGGCCACGCCAGGCTGTGACTCCGCCGGCCCGCCCGTGGGTCCTGGCCGCCCGTGGGTCCTGGCCGCCCGGGCTCGGCCTGCCTCCAGGCTGAAGCTTTAGTTTGCTCAGAGCTCGGCGCCCGGAGCCCCGGGGAGATTGAGCCACCAGCCGGCTCGCGTTGGTACAGATCGGAAGAGGGAATCAGCTTCTCATTCTATTTTCAGCTCCTGAGGCTTGATGTTTCTCCATTGGCCAGGAAAGCAGAGTACTTACAG
>PVIY010063130.1:0-10370 GCA_004026745.1 Myrmecophaga tridactyla | reverse complement strand
CCCTCCCCCTCTCTACGTGGGACATGACTCCCAGGGGTGTGGACCTTCCTGGCAACGTGGGACAGAGATCTTGGAATGAGCTGAGACTCAGCATCAAGGGATTGAGAAAAACCCTAGAATGAGCTGAGACTTAGCATCAAGGGATTGAGAACACCTTCTGGACCAAAAGGGGGAAGAGTGAAATGAGACAAAGTGTCAATGGCTGAGAGATTCCAAACAGTTGAGAGGTTATCCTGGAGGTTATTCTTACACATTTAGTAGATATCACCTTGTTACTCAAGATGTAACGGAGAGGCTGGAGGGAACTGCCTGCAAATGTAGAGCTGTGTTCCAGTAGCCATGTTTCTTGAAGATGATTGTATAATGATATAGCTTTCATAGTGTGACTGTGTAATGATTGTGAAAACCTTGTGTCTGATGCTCCTTTTATCTACCTTGTCAACAGACAAGTAGGACATATGGAATAAAAATAAATAATAGGGGGAACAAATGTTAAAATAAATTTAGTTTGAAATGCTAGTGATCAATGAAAGGGAGGGGTAAGGGGTATGGGATGTATAAATTTTTTTTCTGTTTTCGTTTTATTTCTTTTTCTGAATAGATGCAAATGTTCCAAGAAATGATGATGATGATGAATATGCAACTATGTGATGATATTGTGAATGACACAATCTCATTCATAATATCATCACAATGATCAAAATAGGAATGTTTGCATTTGTTTGGTGTTTCTTGGTATTTAAAAAAATAAAAATAAAAAATAAAAAAAGAAGAGCAACATAACCCAAAGCATGGAAAAGGAAAAAAAATAATAAAGATAAGAACACAAATCTGTGAAATTGATAACTGAATAATAGAAAAACTCAATAAAGGAAAGAGTTTGTTCTTGGAAAAGATCAGTAAAATTGACACACCTCTGCCAGGACTGACAAAGAAAAGACAGCAGACACAAATCACCAATAACAACAATAAAACAAGAAATATCACTACAGACCTGCTGACTTCAGAACGATAAGGAAATACTGTAAATAACTCTACAGACATATATTTGACAACTTAAATTAAATGGATCAGTTGTTCAAAAAGAATAAACTATCATAAGTCACCCATGATGAATAGATAATTTGATTAACCCTGTAATTCTTAAGTTAAATTTGTGAAATACAGATATATGCTTCAACGTGGATGTCCTTGAAATCATGCTAAGTGAAAAGCCTGACACAAAAGGCCACATATTGTATAATTCCATTTATGTGCAATGTCCAGAATAGGCGAATCCCTGAAGGCAGAAAGCAGTTTAGTATTTCGCTGTGGCTGGCAGGAGGGAGAAGAATGAGGAATCATGCTAATGGAGATGGGGAGTTTCTTTTTGGAGTGATGAAAGAATTTTGGAATTAACGGTGATGCTACCCAACTCTGTGAATGTCCTGCAGACTACTTTAAAAGAATTTTGTGGTATGTGAATTATATCTCAGTAGACTTATTTTAAAAAAATAATTCATTGTTTAAAAAAATCCAATTAGAAAATGAGCAAGGAAAATAAAGAACCATTTAATGAAGAAGATATACCAGAATTAAATACATAGGAAGTTAAATGTCACTAGCTGTTAAAAACATAGAAATTAAGACCTCCCTTAGATATCATTACATACCTATTAGTACAGCTAGAATAAATGATAGTGACTACCAAATGGTGGCAAGTATATGAAGAAATTGATCTCTCATATGCTGCTAGTTGAAATGTAAAATGGTATAGGTACTTTGAAAGATATTTTGGCAGTTTCTTAAAAAGCTAGACATACACTTACATACAATCCAGCGGTCACACTTCTAGGTGTTTATTCCAGAGAAATAACAGTTTGTAGCTATGTAAAATCAGACCTGAATGTTCATAGCAGCTTTATTTGTTACAGCCAAAAACTGGAAACAGGCAAAATATCCTTGAGTAGGTGAGTTAAAGGAACCATTCCATGGTGAATTAAAGGAACCATACCACTTCTCAGCAATAAAAGGAATGCACTATTGATATACCCAACAACTTGGATGGATCTCGAGTATTATGACAAATGAAAAAACAGTCTCAAAGGTCGCATATTGTGATTCCTTTCTTAAACGATAATGTTCTCAAAGTGGCAAAATTATAGAGATCGAGAATGGATTAGTAGGTTACCAGGGGTTAGGAAAGGTGGGGGGAAATGGGCAGGTGCTACTGTAAGAGGGTAACAGGAGGGTGTTCTTTGTGGGTGCAGAATAGTTCTGTATCTTGATTGAGGTGGTCATAACAAATATTTTAAATTAAACCCACACACGCATCATACCAAAACGACTTTCTTGGTTTTATATTGTATGATAATTGTGTAAAATGTAATCATTGAGGGAAACTAGGTAATGGTACACTGGGACTTTTGTGTTGTTTTTGCAACTTCCTATAAATCTGTATTTCAAAACATAACACCATCAATTACTTCCCCTTGCATTTAGGCCTGGCAAAGATTGTAGCCACTTCCTCCTTTTTACGCCTCCCTGCCCTACCTTTGTACTCCTGGTCTGCTTTAGCCCTCTAAGCCAGCTCAGCCAGAGCCTGCTCGTGTGTTGATTATTATTATGTGTGGGTTGTTTAAGAAAATATATGAATGCTGAAGATTTGGTGAATGCAGGCACAAAATAGACCATTGTCTTTTTTTTTTAAATCATGTCTTGTGTTAATATATATTGTGTGTATGGATTTTTCCAAGTTCCACGTTTATTGTCTCATTTCGGATGAGTTCAAAGTTATGGGCATCTTAAGCAAGCTTATGACAAGGTAGGATGAACCTGCCTCCCTCCTTCACTCTCGAGACTCAGGCAGTTCCTTAGTGCCCTTTGTCTTCTGCGAGTGGGTCTTAATTTGTCCTCATCTTTTCTGTAGACTTCCTCAGGGCTGTCATCTGTCCAGGTTCCAACAGCACTGTTAGTTTTTTTCCTTTATATGTTCAGCTCTGTGATTTGGATATGTAATATTAAGCTCCTTTGTTGTTGCTTGTAGTGGGGTCTCTCACAAAGGCAGGTGGCAGGATTGTTCACATTTTTAAAAAACGTAATGTGGTCCACTTGGGCCTCCAGGGCAAGACCTTGTCTCTTTAAATTTTGGAAGCAAGCTGTAGATTTTGATCTGAAGCAACCTGTAAGTGTGAGGCAATGTAAGAAAAAGTGGTTCAGATTAGAGGAATTTTGCTTTGGAATAGCTTGCATTGAAAGTCAGGCTGTAGAGCAGAGTGATGATGTCTTACTAGGTTCTGTGTATTGAACTAAACTTGGGATTTCTTTTTTCAGCTTTGTTTTCCAGGCAGTATGAAAATTAAACAGTTGGTATAACTAATAGAGATTAATGGAAGAAGACATTTCCTGAGGTCATGACAGAAAGATTCATATTTGCTACAAATGGAAGTTAATTAGATATCTTTTTCTTATATTAATAGTTCTGTTTGTAGGATCTGGACTCTAAAGGTAGATCCCTTTTCCTTGTATTGCTGATATGTGTCTAGCAGAGGCCTGTGAAGGGGATTAGTAGGATCAGAATTTCTTGGAGGGTCCGGCCTTGGGGAACATTTAAGGAAACAGATGTGGGGCTGTCAGAAGAACAAGGTTAGAAAAACCACAGCTGGTTTATGGCCATCTGTCTTCAGGGATTCTCCTGACAGCATCTCTCTGAAGGTTTGCAGCTGATCTGTGTGTGTTCCTCCTGGGGGCAGGGATAGGAGAAGAAACATTAGTTGTTGATGCTGGGCATTAAACACAATCATTAGTCTCCTGCTGTGGGTCCACAGGCTTTAAACTTCTGTGCCCTTTCATGTTCCAGGTGAGCCTTGTGAATGGTGGAACTATTGTGAACACTTCTTGGACCAGCAGTTGTCACTTGCTAGCTCCTCTGTTCATTCCCTATTGAGTGGACCCACAGAGAGTTCTTCATATTTCTTTAGAAGACTCCTAGACTGTGAAACTACATGTGCACTTCAGGCTTATGCCTCCAGAAAAGTGGAAGGAGTGATGACTGTTCTTTTCAGGGTTGTAAATTGGCTGTTGTGACTCCTTTTGCTTTTCACTTCTGGCCTTGACAGTTCTGAGTAGTCATCTTTTCAGCCTGGGATTTCATCAGTGAGCCTAATCAAGCCAAGACATGTGTCTGGGCAGGTTCTCTCTAGCACAAACCAAAGAAAACAGCAGCATGGTATAGGAGAAGTGGATTTAAATATGGATTCTATTGGAGAGCTCAGTAAGTGAGAGAATTCTAGACCCCAGAGTCTTCTGTTAGGGCTTTCCATTCTGTGTATTTAGTGAAGGTTCTTTTTTGTAAGCAACAGAAGTTAACCTAGCTAATATAAGCAAAAAGGGGATTCAATGGAAGGATATGGGGTGGCTCATAGACTGGAAAGAAAGAAAAGTTGACAAGCCAGTCTTCAGAAGGGACTGGAGCCAGAGCAACCCTGGGGATCTTGGCATCAGGGACCTCTGTGGGATGAATAAGCACCACCATATCTAGTTCCTGCATCTTTCTGTACAGAAGTCAAATTCCAGGGAGAGAGACCTAACCAGTGTGGCTTGGGTTGGGGAGGGGCACCTTGAATGACAGTCCATCCAAGCCAGATCCTGTGGGGAGAGGTGGTTCCCTAGAGCCTCAGTGGGCTGCTCATAGAATGAGACAGACAGTTGCTGGGCAGGAAGGAACAAGAGGGACCCTCTGCCCTCATCCTCCCAGGAGTAGCTCAGTGACCAGGAACAGAGATTTTCACCTAATATGGCTATCAGGGTAAACTTTGGTGACTTTTAGGTTGGGGCTAAGCCTTTTGTTGTCTTTATATTGAAGGCTGATCCCACTGAACATTCTTTATCAGTGAATCACTGTGAAAGAATGTATGTTTTCCTAGGTAGCCCTGTGTTTTAGTTTGTAAAAGCTGCCATGCAATATACCAGAAAGGAAATAGTTTTTACAAAGGGGAATTTAAGTTGCAAATTTACAGTAATAAGGCCATGAAAATATCCAACCTAACGCATCCAGGGAAAGACCCACAATTGGGTGGGTCACATATCCAGGGAAACAATAAAAAAGATCACACTGAGCAATATTGAATGAGGATTTAAGGACCTGGCTTTTCTGGGGTACATAACAGCTTCAAACTGGCACATTCCACCCTTTGGACCCCCAAAGACATGTTCTTTCGAAATGCAAAATACATTCATTCCATTACAATATCAGAAAGCCTTAAACCATTTCTGTAACAATATAAATACAATACAAGTCAAAAACAGTACAAAATCTCCACAAAGTCAGTTACAGATACGGTCTGTCCTAAGGCAAAATTCTCCTCTGGCTCTGGACCTGTAAAACTCAGAACAAGTTATCTGTTGCCAATATACAAAGGAGGGACAGTCATAGGATACATATTATTCCCATTTCCATAGAGAGAAATTGGAAGGAACATAGGGGTCACTGGACCCAAACAGTTTGAAAACCTGCAGGGCAAAGTCCATTAGATTTCAAAGTCTGAGACTCATTTATCCTTGGGGTTTTAGAAGCGGCATTCCCACCCTTTCCAAGGGCCTTTGCAGCGGCCTGCCTCTCCTGCCTCTCTCTGAATGTAACCTTGGAGGACATTGGGAAGACCACCTTTTTCTCGGCCCCACCCTCTCCGAGCATTGGGGCCACACCCAGGCTCTCTCCCATCTCCAGGGCACACACTAACCCCCTCCGGAACAATGTGCAAAGGTTTTTTCCAAGGAGGGTGAGTAGGGTATCCCAGACACTCACTTGGCAGAAATCAGTTGAAGGTGGTCTGTTACCCACAGGTGTTCTTTCCTATTCTACATGTGAGGAAAATGCCCTCTCTGGAGAGTAGTCTTTCAGAAATGCCTAATAAGGAAATGGGTTTGGGTTTATTACCAGAATTAGAGGGACAGTTCTTTGGATTCATTCGTTGGACTGATTTCTAATCTGCTGATTTCTAATCAGCTTTCTAAGCTGCCCTGAGTCATTAAGAGGTGACCAACATTGTGTGTGAGTGTGTGTGTGTGTGTGAGAGAGAGAGAGTGTGAAGGGATATCCACATCTTGCACAGGTGTCCTGAAACTGTTTCCCAGTCGCATAACTGCCACCTCCCCACAGCAACCCTAGTTTGTAGAGCCAAGCACCCTCTGATAATGAACCTTTCTCTCTTCCTGCCAGGTACCCATTCTCTAGATGGTGTCTACCATTAGTGCTGTCCTGTGTGTGCCAGGCTGATCCATGGTCACTTTTCGGGATGGCAGCAAGGTGACTTCAGCTGAGGATGACCCTGACTGAAAGGCTGCGTGAGAAGATATCTCATGCCTTCTACAACCATGGGCTGCTCTGTGCATCCTACCCCATCCCCATCATCTTCTTTACGGGAATCTGCATCTTAGCCTGCTGGTATGTTTCTGGGTTACCCTGGATATAGCCAGCTAGTGTCTGGGACTGTACATGCCCTAACACTGACTACTGTGCTTTTTTAACAGTGGTAGCATGAGGCTCATTGGAGATGCTGGTGGGGAGCTCTAGCTATGGGTATTTAACCAATAAACTAAAACAATCCAGACTGGCCCTTAGTGATTCACCAGATTTGTTTATATCACTGGCAATCTATTCTAAAATAATATTTAGATGCTTTTTTTAGAAACTACTTGATAATAGAAAGGCATGATCTTCCTCCTCAACAGTGGTAGATACCTTTTAGTACCTGGTTAGTAGCAGGAACCTTTAGGTGTTGCAATGCAAAATCCAGTTGAACAATTCCTTGTACATCCTCTTACGGGGAAGCAGAGGCTTACTTCTCTGCTCTCTAGTCATTTTCTTGTGCTCATGTGGAGTTGCCTTCTGAACTTTTGTTGAGTCTCAGACCTGGTGTGCTTACCAAGGACTGCCCTCAATTCACAATCTGTCTGTCGTGGGAACTCATAGAAGCCTAACGACTGTGGCAGCTGATGACGTGGCAAAAGGAGGGACTTGATGTGAAGTCATTTCTGATGGCCCTTTGGCTCCAAAACACTGACAGCCATGAAAAGAACTCATGTTATTACCCTTTACTCTTCAAAGAAGTCTGGTTTCCAGATTCATTGTATATCTAATGTTTGTAGCTTTGTTGAGTGTTGTGCTGGAATTCTTAAATGTTATGTTTGCTTTAATTGTTCTGAAATGCTCTGTTTGCTTTATTTGTTGATTCTGAAATGCTCTCTTTGCTTTGATTGTTGATGATCTCGAGTTCTTACATAATTAGGAATATGAAAGATCAGCCTCATTCATTGAAGGTTTCCTTCTGGGCACCCTACTGGAGTATGATTAAATGTCTCATCAATCTGCACAACAGCCTTGGGGAGTGGTCCAGTTATACTTCCAATTAACCAAACGGAGGCGCAGACTTGGAGATGTGCCTGGTCCACAGGACTAATAAGTGGTGAAACTGGGATTCACATTGCGGCCAAAGGACTTTGGTCCCACATGGAGGGGTTGAGCGTGTGCCCTGGAAATGGCAGAGAGCCCAGGTGTGGCCCCAAAGCTTGGAGAGGGTGGAGCCAAGAAAAAGGTGGTCTCCTCAGTGTCCCCCAAGGTTGATTTGGAAAGAGGTGGGCCACTGCATAAGCCCTTGAAAAGGTGGGACTGCCACTTTCTAAAGCTGAAGGATAAATGACTTTCAGACTTTGAAATCCCATGGTGTTTGCCCTGCAGGTTTTCAGAACTGTTTGGGTCTTGTGACTCCTGTGTTCCTTCCAGTTTCTCCCTATGGAAATGAAAACCTGTATCCTGTAAATGTCCTCCTTTGCATATTGGCATCAGATAACTTGTTTTGAGATTCATAGGTCCACAACTAGAAGAGAATTTTTTGCACTGTTAATATTGTTTAAGGTGATACATGTAGTTGTCAAGTTGACAGGGGGTGGACATGTGGTAGTTAGAGTCAGGTGTCAACTTGGCTAGGTGAAGGTGCCTAGTTTTATTGCTGTGGACATGCGCCAATACATCTGCAGTCGGCTAGGAGGCGTGCCTGCTGCATTGAATGATGTTTGATTTAATTGGCTGGTGCTTAAATGCGAGAGCTCAACGTAGCAACCTCTGGCTGTGCTACGTTGAGCTCTGGTTTGAGGCTGGGAGACAAGTCCAAATCAAGGCATCATCAAGGCAATGCTTTTCTTCCCAAAGACTGGTGGTCCGGAGCTGGCTGCTGGCAGTCCTTGATCCTTGGCTCTTCTGTCACATGGTAAAGCACATGGCAGTGTGTCCTAGTCTCTTCCTTCTCTTCTAGGTTCTGTTTCGACTTCTTGCTTCCTGTGGCTTTCCTTCTCCTTGTCTGAATTTCAAAATTTTCTTATAAAGGACCCCAGTAATAGGGTTAAGACCCATCCTGAATGAGGTGGGCCACACCCTAACTGAAGTAGCCTTATTAAAAGGTCTTATTTACAATGGGTTCACACTCACAGGAATGGACTAAATTTAAGAACATATTTTTCTGGAGTAGACATGTCTTCACAAAACATTACAACAACAAGTACAGCCCAGGGGCAGCTGAGCAGGGCAGATGCCACCTCATATCCCACAGGTGTACTTGACTAACAGTCCTGAGAAACGGGTGAATGAGGCTTGGGGTAGGATTGGACTGGTTTCATGTGATTTCCTAACATCTTTATTTCTAGTTCTTTTAAAGATGATGAAACTTAGCATTGAAAGCTAGTAAGTAATAATTGCTAGAACTGCAGGTCTGTGTGGCAGATCAAAATCTATACTTTCTCCACTACACCATGGTGATATGAACTTCTTTGAAGAGCACTCTTTGGTGCTGATACCTTTCATTACAAGGAGTTTGCTCCTTGAACAAGAGGCCTCAGAAGGAGGGACCCAGGTGCTGGCCAGGAGCAGGGCAGGCAGGATCTGCTTAGTCAAAGAATGGAGAGGATTTTTGAGGCAGGCTGTCCTGCTCAAAAGAAATTGAGGAGGAGAGAGCATAAAGGTAGGTTTTTGTAGCCATCTTAATAAAGGTGGTTATAATATATGCCTCACACTTGCTAGACTAGTGGTGCAGAGATAGTCTCTCCCCTCAAAAACTCATGTTCTTGGCTAGAGGCAGATGATTGCACTGTTAATGGATAATGTGTATAGCAGATGTTCCCAGCCTTGGTGTAAAGAGAAAAAGTATCAGAGCAGCTTCTTGGGAGAGCACTCCTGACCTGAACCCTGCAGGGCAGGAAGAATAGTTGGCATTTTCCTCAGCTTCTTTACGTTTATGATAGTCATCATTCAGCTCACCACTCCCCCAACAAAAAGTCAAGACAGTAGTACCGTGGCAGGCTCCTCTGAGCACCTACTGTCCTTCATTGCTTCTACCCTCCGACATCACTCTGCTTTCCTCTTCTCTTTGCAGTCAACCGTTTTTTCTTGAAGAGGAAAGACCTGCCTGCACTATGATGTTCTTAGTCTTGTGTCCTCAGTGTCATTGTCATGTGATCGTAAAGGAGTTGAGGTTTTTTGTTTGTTTGTTTTATCTAAAAATCTGGTTGACTTAGGAAAGGTTTTCCAAGGTTAGAAGAATTCTCTCAGCCTCCAAAGAGAATAAAGGTTATGTCAGAGAATCCACAGTTTGGGACTCTGTGATGAGGAGACCAAAGCTTGTACATCCAGGGCCACTAGCCTTGCTATTTTCTTCCACCCTGGGGAGCTTTTATGTCCAGAGCAGCTCCCTAGTCCACCAGAGCCATAGGTTTCCTGCAGAAAACAAAGTGTGGATAATAGCTTTTAGTAATTCTATTAGGTATTTAGTTTCCATTCAATTGTTTACTTTTTATTGCTCATAGAATGAAAGATTTGTTTCACTTAATTCCATAGGACCATTGCACTTGATATCCTTATATGGATGTGGCAGTCTCCTGAACTGTGGAAGTACTTTTGGTCCACTCCACTTCACCACTACTGGATCATCCTTGAAAACGAGCAGAACTAGAGGAGCTGGTGGTCAGTTACAGCTTGGGAACAAGCAGGACTGGAAGGGATGGGGATCAGTGAGCTTAGAAATTTGTCTGAGGATTGAGGGCTTGGGTATGTAGGGAGTTGGACTCTCTCGAACAGCAATGGGATGTGTGACTTTCTTCTCTGAGCTGTTGTTTTTTTTTTTTTTAGTCTTGGATACATCTGTTTAATTAAAAAACTTAACAAAAGAACATTAATATATCATTCCATTCTACATATACAATCAGTAATTCTTAATATTATCATATAGTTGCATATTCATCATTTTTTAGAACATTTGCATCGATTTAGAGAAAGAAATAAAAAGACATCAGAAAAAGAAATAAAACAATAATAGAGAAAAAAAGATTATACATACCATACC
>PVIY010063129.1:0-10612 GCA_004026745.1 Myrmecophaga tridactyla | reverse complement strand
ATCATGACTGTTTTGTTTAGATTGTCTCCTTAGAGATATACCATGTTCAATTATGGTGGTGGCCTTTTGGTTATAGGGAGATTAGACTCCACTCATTCAGCACAAATCTTGAATAGATTACCAGAGCCCTGTAAAAGAGGAAACATTTGTGAGAATTCTCAAAGTAGATGCAGACTCTGTAAGAGCAGCTGCTTCACAATTGACAGAGACATAGATTATTGGACATGCTTGGAGTGACAATCCAGAGAGCAGGTGCCTAAACACGGATAGATCCCAGCTGACATTGCCATGTTCCTTCCCAGGCAATGCTAAGCAAGCCAGAACCCAGAGTTGTTTCCTGGAGGAGGTAAGTGAAAACTCCCAGATGCTTATATAGGAAACCACTGTCATTAAAAGATGGAAAAAATGGAATTGGGAACAAGGATCAGTAGATGTCAGCATATGGCTTCCCATATAACTGAGGGGTTTCAGATGATGTCAAATTTTCATAAACTAAGGTACCTTCTTGTTGGTGCCTTAATTTGGACATTGTTTCAGTCTTCAAATTATAAACTTGTAATTTATTAACTTCCCTTTATAAAGCTGTTTGAGTTTTATAATATTGCTTTCCAGCAGCTTAACAAATGATTACAGTTTTTGACATCAGAGAAGTGGGATGCTGCTGCTGATTGCAAATGCTAAATATGTTGGAATGTCTTTCTTTTTCATGAATAAGAGAAAGATTCTGGAAGAGTTGTGAGGGACTTGATAGAGAAGGTCTAGAATGCCTTCAGGAGACTCTTGGTAAAAATGTGTGCTTTAAGGATACTTCTGATAAGGCTTTAAACTGAAATGAAATATGTGACAATGTAAACTGGAAGGAAGACATTCTTTGTGAATGTAAATGTGAGAGTGATGTAATTTAGTCCAAGAAATTTCCAAACTAAATGTGGAAAATGCAGTCAGGCTGCTACTTTCAGCTTATGGTAAAATATGAGAGGAAAGAGATAAATTGATGACTGAATACTTGGCTAAAAAGAAAATGTAAATGATGGTCTGGAAAATCCAGGGCTTCCAGAAACTGAGACCCAGTGAATAAGGCCTCTTGTGAGGATGTAGCAAAACACAGAAGCAGGCTATCTTACAGTCAAAGCAAGCATTGGAAGTGGAGGTATCCAGAAAAAATTTGAGTAATATTCTATTGTCTTATGGATTTGAGACTTGTACACTCTATTGAAAATCAACAATTTTTTTGTGAGATATGCATAAGCACATCCACTGCAAGTATGAACTAAAAGGACCAGGACAGACAAAATTGAAGGATAAATGCTTTGAGAGGCAGAACCATGGAAACTGAGTGCGTAGATTGAAATCTCATGCCATGAAAGCAGATCCATCCATACACATGGAGAGTATGAATTTGCCCCAGAAACAGAGGTTGGTCTTTCTGCTTCCATGCTTAGAAGATTTGTAATTCCCATGACTTCAATGAGGGTGGAACACATAAACCAGGATTGGAAGAAACATGGCTGCTACCTCATTATTCTGGAGGCTATGAGCATATGCCCCAGATATGGTAGAGATTGCAGGTGTTATCCCGATGTCTAGAAAGGGTAGTGATGAGAAAAACATGGTGCCCTCAATGATCCCCCATGTTGTAACTCACTCAGCATTTGGAGAGAAAGGAAGACCACTGCTCAGGCACATGGAGAGAGTGATACTGTCACTTTCTATAGCCACAAGGAAAAATGACTCTCAGAGGTTGAAATCCGATAGTTTTTCTGCAGGTTCTTGTAACAGTTTGTATCCAGTGACCCCTGTTTATTTTTTAATTTCTCCCTCTGTTAATGGAAACATGTATCCTTTGACTGTCTCTCCTATGCTCATTGGAAGAAGAAAACTAGTACTGAGTTTTTCAGGTCCATAGGCAGATGATAATTTTTTGCCTTAGAACAGGCCACATCTGAAGCTGACTTTGATGAGATTTTGTGCTACTTAGTACTTTGTGTTGGATTTGTATTGTTACTGGAAATGTTTAAGATACTGTGGTATTGTGATGGAATGAAAGGTATTGTGATATTGTGATGGAATGAAAGATATTATGAAATTGTGATGGAATGAATGTGTGCACATTCTAGTGCAAGTTGAATGAATGTGATGAAATGTCCTTTTGGGGATCTAGTTGTTTGTGTCAAATTTTCAAAGTTTCAAAATTTCAAAACTTTGGATATTATTCTGTATCGAAAAATAAGCCATGCTCTTTATTGCTGACTCACTATTGTAAGGTGGAAACCATTTTGATTAGATTAACTCCATGGAGATGTAGCATGCCTGATGCAGGTGTGGCCTTTTGGTTAGATGGAGATGTGACCCCACCCATTAAGTATGGATCTTGATTTGTTTACATGAGTCCCTTAATAGAGGAAACATTTTGGAGAAAGCTCAATGCAGGCACTTAGAGAAGAGATGCTTCAGAGCTGTCAGAGACACAGATGTTTGAAAATGCTTGGAGTTCTGACAGACAGAGCAGATGCCTAGACCCAGCAGATCCCAACAGACATTGCTATTTACTAAACTAGTTAGTAACCAGAGTTGTGTTTCTGAATAGCCCATTGAAGTCCTCAGATGCTTAAAGAGGAAACCAGTGGCATCAAATGCTGGAAGTAATGGAACCAGGAACAAGCACTGGCAGATTCCAGCCACAGGCCTTCCCAGCTAACAGAGGTTTTCTGTATTGCACTGGCTTTTCCTAAGTGAAGGTAACCTCTTGTTGGTGCCTTAATTTGGACATTTTTTATGGCTTTAGAATGGTAAACTTGTAACTTATCTAATTCCCTTTTTAAAAGCCATTACATTTCTGGCATATTACATTCTGGCAGCTTAACAAACTAATACAGTGGCAATTCCCATGATTCCCAAAAGATGGAATCTTCCTAAGTGTCTATCAACTGAAGAATGGATAAGCAAAATGTGACATATGCATCAATGAAATATCATTCAATCTTGAAAATGATGAAGTTCTGATACATGCTGTGACATGGACGTTCCTTAAAGAAATCAGAGTGAAATAAAGCCAACAGAAATGGTGAAATATTTATGATTTGACCAAATCAAATTTATAGTGTCAGAAATTAGAAAATGGTTTACCAGGGGCTGGAATGGAGGTTAAGAAATGGGAAGTTATTGCTTAAATTATTTAGAGTTTCTATTTGTGGTATGAGAAGTTTTTGGTAATGGATGATGGTGACAGTATCACATTGTGAATATAATAACACTGAATTGTATTTTTGAATATAGTTAAATTAGATTTTTTGCTTCTATAATTTACTAGAATACAAATTTTAAAAATATGTATTGCACAAGTAAGGAAACCTATTGAAACCATGGACAGTAGTTAATAGAACAATAATATTCTATCATTAATTTTGAGATATGCACAATACTAGTGCAAATTGTCAATAACAGAGGGAGGTATATATAGAAAATCAGTATTTGGGGAATGATTTTTCTATGTTGTTACAATTTCTCTAACGAAAAATAACTTAATTTCCAAATAAAGTTTGAAATAAATGAGTGAAACATGATACCATTCAACAGAACATGCAGCTGAAAAATAGTTTGGAAATGTACTGGGAAGAGGGTTAGGTTTAGGGAAGTTTTCTGAGAAGATGGTCTTTAGTGGTTATGTAGGGAAAATAGTCTTTGAAATATTGAAGAAAGAATAATCCAGGAAGTGGGATGTAGAATGGAGAAATAGCAATTGTCAGAATTCTTAAAAAATAATAACATTGTTATGGTCCCCAAGTAGGAAGATGTCTAAGATTCTTGGGAAAGTACAGAGTAAGATGGAAAAGGTCAAATGTTAGGAGAGGTAGGCTAGGGAAGACTCTGGAAGGCTTGGTTAGAAAAATAACAATTTCTAATACACGGGGTTGTTTAAAAAGATTATATGATCAATTTGCTATAAAGCATCTATTAGAACAACAAAATGAATAAAAAGCAAATAATATGCTGGCTGGGAGGCTACTGATAAGATAAGTCAGAAGCTTCCCTCAAAGAATTATAAAATTTAGTGGAAATAAATGCATTCCAAAAAACCAACCTCACAAAACTCATATAATTAAACGTCAACAAAATATGTATCTGTGTAATGAAGCGTTATCATACTCTAAAATAGATGCAAAAAAGATGGATGGAAATCTCAACATCTTGATCAGGTAGAGTCTACTCAAGATAAAGAATTTGAAGCAATCTCAATATGAATTTGTTGATGTTATTGTTCTTGTGTTGCTTCTTAAATTTTCCTGCCCTACATTGCTCTACAATCAAATGCTATTGTAGGAAAAATAATAGTATTTATCATTTTAATATTATTTTTACTTCTCTTTTAATGTGTGCTTGTTCCATTTCCACTGAGCACATCATCAATGTTTCATTTCTTTCTGACATCTTATTTTTGCTATTCTTCTTTTTACTTTAACTTCCGTTATTTTACTTATTTCTGTTCATAATGGATTATATAATTATCTTGTGTTTAAGGCCTGATAGTTACCATTTTCATTGATTTTACAGTTTGAAAAATATATTTAAATATCAATTATTCAATTTTACACACCTATTCACTATCTCTTAAAAAGTAATCAGTATATTTATACATCCTTTCACCTTGCCTGCAATGCACATAGTTCATGATTTTAAGTATTCATCTTAAATCATGGTTTATAATGACTTTAATGATGTATGTGTGCTTATTTCTCCACTAACTAATCAGTTTTAAAATGTGAATAGACAGTTCTGCCAAGAAAAGCATTTGTTTTTGGAGATACAAAATGAAAAAAAAAGACTTGTAAACCTTGGTGGGGCAGTAGTCTGTATTTATGTTTCACCAATCTGTCTCACCAACCTCTGGAACCTTCTGTTATATTATTATTTCAATTTTGTCATGGTTTGTTACATTTATATTCTATTTCAAGTCATACATAATTTAATAATGATATTTTGTTATATCCTCTGCTGTTATTAAATGACTCTGTCCCATTATGGACCATTTTAACATAATTTTATTCATCTCTTGGTGATCTCAGTGAGGTTTGTTCTGAACCAATTTTATTACAGTAAAGCACCTATGGGTATTATATTTCTTAACGCATCAAACATTTGAATTTACTCTTCTGCTTCAAAAAAAATGAAGGTATAATATACTATTTAAAAGATATTACATTAAAAACCATGTAAATATTGCTCTATTCTATCAATTATTTTTATTATTAAAAAAATAGAGATAAGCCTGATATTTCCATCCATATAGATGACTTTATATTTTTGCCTAAATTTCCAAGTAATTCTCAGCTTATGCTTATAGCCAATGTTTTTTCCTGTGTCATATTTTGAAATACGTATCCAAGTACATTTTTCCATCTCGTCATTTATGTATATTTTAACACAGTAATTATAATTTAAATGATGTTTGACATAATTTGGTGCTTTCCAAATCTACCACTTGCTTTTATAGTTTTCCAAATTTTCATACTGTGTTTTCCTTATGATTTTTCAAGCTTTTTTTCAAGTCATTAAACATTTTTGGCTATTTATGTTCTTCTTTTTTCCTAAAATAATTTTCTTTTTTACTTCATTTTGTCTTTTATTTGTTACCTAAGTTTTGTTAGCTTTGTGTTTTTGTTTGTATTTACCTCTATGTCATTTCATGCATATGCCTTGAATTCTTTTCACAGAAATACCATTTTTATTGGATTTTCATTTCAAGGAATATAAATTTTAATAATTTTTGTAGCTATAGTGTAACATTTTTATTGTTTTTTTTGCTATGTTTTCTTTCCATGCCTCATGGATTTTTAGTTGTATAATATCATTTGATTTTAATTCATTTCAGAATAAGAAAGAAGGTTTTTTTATTAATTACTTTTTATTTTCTTTCTCCACTAGCACAGGTTTAGGAAGATAGCAGATGCTAAATAAACACTGGTGCAGTGAATAAACAAAAGCGTCATGAAAACTTTGGCATATATGATCAGCAAATCAATTTCTTAATTATACTAATTGGGAGACTATTTAAAAGAGCCAACTGATAACAGTTTAAATGATAGTTCAAGTCATTTGCTGAAAATAAAAGAAGTGCACATTCAGTTCCCAGATTGTTGCCACATTTTAGACCTGGCTTCTAATTACTTGCAGGAATAGAAAACCCCAGGGATTTACTAAGAAGCTCAGTTCATTCTGTGTTCCTTATGCTCTTTTCCTCAATGGTAAAAACCATGGTAGCATCTAGGGCCCCTCTTCCTAAGTCTGCACTATGTCATGTATTTAATGGGACAGACAATGTAGAGGAGACTGAGATGAGACCTCAAACCCAGGACAGAGACAATGTGTGGCCACCAGCAGGCAATCTTAGGTTTTGCCCATCTCTGCCATTGACCTGCTTTCCAATCCAGGTAAGCACTTTATGTTTCTGAGGTGGAAATGTTCAAAAATGGAAATGGAAAACATAAGACTTTCATAAATTCAAAAGACATACTATTTCCCTAAAATTGAAGGGAATGGATGTTAGGTTCTGTGGAGTTTCATGGAGCAGGATGTGTTTTAAGATGCATAATATATTATTATAGTCTGTTCAGACTCAGAGTTCTGAGCTATAAAAAATTAGCTGTAAAATTTTTGCGTTAAAACACACCCAAGGTGGTGCAGCGGTGGCTCAGTGGCAGAATTCTCACATTACAGGCCTGAGACCAGGATTCAATTCCTGGAGACTACCCAGGCCAAAACAAAACAAAACAAAAACACACCCCCACACCCAAAACACTTATAAATGTTTTTTTAATCACTCTTACTTCATAAATTTTATTGGACACTGTTGCATTTCTCATATCACAATAGTGTATTTTAAAAATCCTTCATATTGAGAGGCATGAAGGCAGACATTTCAGTAAAATATGTTTTAATGTGACCCTAAGGTTTCATTAGTCCATATGCATGGGTATTTTATGTATTCTCAGTTAGACACAGGATCATATTTAATGAAGCTATGGTATATTTAGAACTAAAATCTATATGTAAATCTATTCACTATTACTAAATAAAATCACTGGAAGTTTCTAGTGTCATAATCTGATGAAAATAGAAATAAAAGTGAGAAAGAAAAAGACAAGAAGAGAGATTGGATCAATTTTTTCCCTTAACACAGGAATGGAATGTGTGGCTCTTGCCATGATTCCATTGGACACTAGATCTGGGAAAATTTAGCAACTAATTAGTTATAAATTTTATATCCTATATCGTCATTAAAAAACATAATCTGATTAAAGGTTTAGACAGAAAATTAAAGTAAACATTCTATACCAAAAAAATGGGTAAAATTTTACCTACGCTATATGTATAAGCAATAAAGAAAATACTGTGGAAAAGAAATTGGAGTTTGAAAAAAGGAAAAAAAATCCTGAGGAGTACATTAAGAGGCAAACAATATTAAAACTAGCTTTATAAGTGGGGTATTTTTGTGGACCATATTAAAAAAATGAAGGGTATATTTGAGTCATTTATAATCTCTTACAAATTAATCAGAAAAAGGATAAATATATCAGTTAAAAAGGGAAGCTTGGTACAACAAAAAATTTCAGTGAAGAAAACTTCACAAATGACCAGTAAATTAAAAAAGAATGCATTAATGATAAAAGTGGAAGCTAAACCAATAACGAAGTACCACTCATTTACTTACTGATGAGAAGAAAAATAAACGATTATGCAGTGATGTTGTGAGTAAAGAACAAAGACTCAACCTATATCTGTGATACATGGTTTTGGTAAATCCTTGATGGAAAGCAGGCTGAACACATTAATCAAATATGTATATTACCTATAGTAATGTGAGTTTTCCACAGAGCTATTAATTTCAGTACACATCTAGATGAGCAAAAATATTGTAAGCCTACTTTGAAAATAGGATGAAATTTGTTTTATGTTTTACCAAGATGGAATATTATAAAACATTAAATTATATTCAGAAGTGAGATCTTTCTATAGGGTATTATAAGCCATAAGAACACATACATAATTATAACCTGTAAGTAAATTTAGAAATATATACAGCCATATTCTAATCTAAATCTTTTATATCTTATATGCCATGTAAAGCAAATAGTATGTCTACATATATATATACCATATTTATTACTCAAAACATTGGAAATAAGAAAACAAATCCTTATATTTGATATTTTCCATGATGGGATTATGTATTGCTTTTACTTTCTTCTTTTTGATATATATGTGTATATATATATATATATCTTAAATTATGGTTCTCATAAAAGGCATTTATATAGTGAAAAAGATAAATATTTAAAAACGTCATTCAGTCTAATTTTAGCCCCAAAATACCACTGAATACTACTGGCTTGAATGTACTTTTTCTTTGTATAAAGAAATCCCAAACTCATCTTATTTTAAAAACAAAATCACAGATGGACAATTGGAAAATTTTTGCCCGAACTATGCAATTTAGAACAATATTGCATTATGAGACAAGCTAGGTAAGTGAATTAAATAAATGTCCTGTTGATACTGAGGAAACAGAAGAAGTAGTACAGCCAGACGGAGACAGAATAAGCATCGTATAATTAATTTAAGGTACTTTGTAGAGAAAAATAATGGAATGAGTTCAGGAGAACAGTCCTGGGAAGTGAGAAGAGAGAAGCTGAGTTCATCTGATGTTGTGTGCACTGGTCACGTGCTTCCCCAGTTGCACCAGGAGTTTCTTTCTGACACACTTTTACTGTAAGAGAGTTTTTGCTTTGCCTCTTCCCTGTAAGTGAAATCATTACCCTCTGGTTCTTGCATCCTGTATTTTTATCTATAATTATAATAAACTACTTTTCTCCTTTATACAACTTATCATATGAAATTGTTGAATTATTCTTATTTATGTACTTACTTATGATTTTTGTCTTCTGGGTTTCATGGGATCTATAAAAGGATAATTTCATGTTTTTCAGTCTAAGCTTAGATAACAGCATAATGCTTGGTATAAATATGACACTGCATAAATAAGAAGGAAATTGCTATGGAATAGAAATTCTATCAACTAATGCTTCTTTAATTTTTTACTTACTATGACTCCTTTCAAAATGTCCCAATCCATGACTCAAACTTCTTTTACTTATCAGCATCTTTGAGCCTGTCATATTCTTTATTTCCTCTAAACTATTCAGCAATACCTGAAAACATAAAATCAATATTCCATGACAATATTCCCCCCAAGATATCCTGATAGTATCTAGCTACTGTCTTTGTGTCAACATTTCCCCCTGCTCATGAAGTAGAGCCTTAAGTAGTTACAGATTTCATGTTTTTGAAACTTTTTCATTTCTCTGTTTAAAATTATGGCTCTTAGCTAAGTTTTTATTATATACCTAATTGGTTAATGAGGATGACAGTAATGGATATTTGTGGAGACAAATTAGACAGAAATTATGATGCTTCTATTCTCCTAGTTTTCTTACTGCTTAGTGTACTCTGAAAATAGGTAGTAGACACCATTTCACTGTTATCCTCTTTAACAATAAAGTGGAAGTTATTAGAACCCTTTTGTAGATGAGATTAGTGACTCTAGATTTTTAAGTTATGTACTGAAAGCAATTTTAATAGACTCATGTAAGGTAAAAGAACCAGAAATTACTCCTAGGTTTGCATCATTTAAAAGCTGGTATGTCTCCTATGCCAAGGTGCTTCTTCAGTCACTCAAAGAATGGTATTTCATACAGGATCTCATTTTTGTGACTATGTTAACCACCACTGAGACCAGGAGGCTTTGTAAGTGGGGTTATCCCCATTATACATGTTCTAGTAATGTCATAAAATGTTGTGAGATAATACTGTCTTCCTCTTGGGGTCTATTTATTTGAAAAATGCTATCAGTTTTGCATTTTATAATAGATATTTTTGAATAAATACAGCATACATGACTGAAAGAATAACCTAAGAAGAAATGCAAGTGATCTAAAGTAATCAGGAGGATGTGACTGTGGATGCTGTGATTACAGGCTTTAGAGATAAATTCCAAGAGTTTGTTTATACAAAGGCTTTTTTTGTATTAACACCATGGTCTTCTGAAAGGAAAGATTATATCACATTGGCTTAAGATAAGGGAAAATGTCCATATGTTCTGCATTTGGGAGAAATGTGCCCTCTCTAAAAGAATCCACAGAATCAGTTTGCAACATGTTACTTACAATTTTTTCTAAACCCAATGTCAAACCAAACAGGAATGACCAATGAAAGTTTCCCGGTTGGTTTCATCCTTCTTGGCTTCTCTGAATGGCCCCAGCTAGAAATGATTCTCTTCTGGGTTGTCATCATATTCTACGCCATGATCCTCCTAGGAAACTTGACTATTATTTTGCTCTCTTGCACAGATGCTCACCTCTACACCCCCATGTATTTCTTTCTTAGCAATCTTTCCTTCCTGGAGCTCTGCTTTACTACAACCACCGTGCCTCAGATGCTGTCAAACTTTTGGGGGCCAGACAAGACCATAACCTTTACAGGCTGTGTTATTCAACTGTTTGTCTTTCTCTGTCTGGGTGCTACAGAATGTATCTTGCTTGTGATGATGGCCTATGAT
>PVIY010063128.1:0-10611 GCA_004026745.1 Myrmecophaga tridactyla | reverse complement strand
CGTGCGTGAACTCACCTCATTCCCTTTTGGGTTTGGTGAGCTCTGCCTGGGAGAGCAGCCAATAAAGCACACTCATTTGCAATCCTTTCATAGACTTTCCTTTCTCTCAATTACCTCATATCTTAAAAGCTTTCACTAACCCCGAGGCTAACATGAACATGAACATAACCTGTCTCAAAAACTGAGAAATATTAATATCTACCCACATTTCAATGCATTTTTCAAGGAAACACCACTGCAAACTAATGCTACCCACTAAAATGGGGGCCAGTGTGTACATGTGTTTGGAGAGCTCATTGGCTTACCAGCTCCATTCCCTTTCAAGCAATTTTGTTGGAGAAAAATGGCATTTCTGCGGAACACTCACCTATAGCAATGGAAACCATGAACTAAACATGTTTGGAAAACTTAGTATCCTCCTGGTTCCATTTACTGGCATAAGTTTGTTTTTACCAAAACTGCAATATTTCAGAGGACCCTCACTTTCACTTAACTTAAGACGTTAATGCAGCCACAAACACAAACAGAAACCAAAACATGGACAAACCCGTGCCAGCACAAACCCCAACCTCCAAATCCAGTCCAAAAATCAACTTGATGCGTGACTTCAACCCAAACCCTCACAGGAAATCTAACCCTAAACCTAACCCTAACCCTATACCCAAATGTACATCGATCCCAAACCCAAAACCTAACCCCAAGCCCAACACAAACCCTAAAGTCAACCCTCAAATTGACAGTAAACCTAAACCCAATCACACGCCTAAAATTAACCCTAACACCAACCCTAACCCTTAAGCTAATCCAAACCCTAGTCCCAACCGTACCACCAACACTAGACCAAACCCAAGCTGCAACCACCACACCAACCCTAAACCCAACCCTCGACTTTTTACCAACCCTACACCAAACCACAGCCCTAAACTTTACCCTAATCCCAACCCTAACCCAAACTCTAACCCTAACCCCTAACCCTAACCCTAGCCCTAACTCTACAACAAACCCTCACCCGAAAACTAACCGCAAGTCCAATGCCAACTCTAAACACATCTCAGGACTTTTAAACAACCCTATACCAAACCGTAGCTGTAAACTTCACCCTAACACCAACACTAAGCCTAACCATAACCCTAACCCAAACCCTAAAGCTAGACCCAACCCTACCAGGAACCCTAGGCCGAACCCTAACACCAAACCCAACATTAACCCTAAGCACAACCCTCAGCTTAATACTGACCCTGCACCCAAACACAGGGCATAACGTAACCCTAACACCAACCTTTACAATAACCCTAACCCTAACGCTAACCGTGACACTGAGCTAGACTTCACATCATTGGTTTCAGAAACTGCAAAATGGACCTGGTCCACATGCGGCGATACTTCTTTAAGGTTAAAACGGCATTGTCGAACATATCTCACCTTCTTGCTGACAAATTCTGTGAACGGGTTTGTAGAACTGAACGACATTCTGGCTCTATTCATTTGGATACACGTCTTGCGTGAAAACAAGCATTTACACAGAAAATTCAGCAATTGCTATGCAAATCCCTTACCTAATACTGTTTTGAAAGCCAAGGGAGTGATTCAATCCATTCACTTGCATGCGCTTTGTGGACGGAAAGTACTTTCTTCAGGGAACACTCTCCTTAACCTAAACTAAACCTGACACTAGCACTCCCTGTATACAACGACCTCCAAACCAACGACTGACAGCCTATGTCAAGCTTCTCACCAATCTTACTCACACTCTAAGCAGAATCCAAATCCTAACTCTAGCCTAAGTCAAACTCTAAACTACAACCAACCACTAATGCTTGCCAAACCTTAAGCATGAATCTAACCCTGAGCATAACACAAACATGAACACAACCTGTCTCAAAAACCGAGTAATTTTTATGTCTGCACACATTTCCATGCTTTTTTCACGGAAAACACCACTGTAAACTAATTCTACCCAATAAAATAGGGGACCAGCTTGAACATGTGTTTTGAGAGCTCATTGACTTACCAGCTCCATTCCCTTTCAAGCAATTTTGTCAGAGGAAAATGGCATTTCTGCATAGCAGTAACCTATAGCAATGGAAACCATGACCTAAACAAGTTTGGAAAACTTAGTATCATCCTGGTTGCATTCACTGGTGTAGGATTCTTTTTACCAAAAATGCAATATTTCAGAAGACCCCCATTTTCACTTAACTTAAGTCTGACGCTAACACGGCCACAAACACAAACAGAAACTGAAACACTGACGAACCCATACCAGCAAAAATCTCAAACTCCAAACCCGGTCCGAAAATCGAGCCAATGCCTGACTTCAACCCAGACGCTCATGTGAAATCTAACCCTAACACTAGACCAAACCGTACCTCCAACCTAAACTTGAAAGCTAACCACAACCCCCACACCAACCCTAAAGTCAACCCTCAAATTGGCAGCAACCCTATACGCAATCACATGCCTAAACTTAACACTAACACCAACCCTAACCCTAACCTTTAACCTAACCCGAACTTTTGCCCCAACCCGACTACCAACACTAGCCCAAACCCTAAAAGCAACCCCTACCCAACCCTAAATCCAACTCTCAAACTTATACCAAACCTACACCAAACTGCAGCCCTAAACTTCACCTAATCCCAACCCAAACCCAAACCCTAACCCTAACACCTAACCCTAACCTTAGCCCTAAACCTACCACCAACCTTCACCCGAAACCTAACCCCAAGTCCAATGCCAACCCTAAACATAAGCCTCGACTTTTTACCAACCCAACACCAAACCACAGCCCTAAACTTCACCCTAACATGAACACTAAGCCTAACCATAACCATAACCCTAACCCTAAACCTAGACCCAAACCTACCACGAACCCTAGCCTGAACCCTAACACCAAACCCAATTCAAACCTAAGCACAACCCTCAGCTTTATGCTGACCCTGCACCCAAACACTGGGTGAAATGTAATCCCAACACCAACCCTTACTCTAACCCTAACCCTAACCCTAACCCTGACACTGAGCTGGATGTCACCTCATTGGATTCGGGAACTGTGAAATGAACATGGTCCACGCGACGATACTTCTTTTAGGTTAAAACAGTATTGTCGAATGTATCTCACCTTCTTCTTGCTGAGAAATTCTGTGAACGGGTTTGTAGAATTGAGCAACATTCTGGCTCCATACATTTGGATACACGTCTTGCATGAAAACTAGCATTTTCACAGAAAACTCAACAATTGTTATGCAAATCCCTTACTTAATACTGCTTTGAAAGCTAAGGGAGTGATTCCATCCATTCAGTTCCATGCAATTTGTGGCCTGAAAGTACTTTCTTCAGGGAACACTATCCTTAACCTAACCTAAACCTGACACTAGCATTCGTCGTAAATGTACAACGAACTCCAAAAACCAACGAATGAGACCAACCTGTGCAAAAGCTTCTCACCAATATTACTCACACCCAAAGCAGAATCCAAATACTTACCCTAGCCTAAGCCGAACTCAAACCCACAACCAACCACTAATGCTTGCCGAACTTTAACCCTGAACCTAACCCTGGCCTAACAAGAACATGAACATAACTTGTCTCAAAACCAGAGTAATATTAATATCATAACACATTTCCATGCATTCTTCATGGAAAACACCACTGCAAACTAATGCAACAAACTAAAATAAGGGACAAGTCCATACGTGTGTTTTGAGAGCTCATTGACTTAGAGCTCCATTCACTTTCAAGCCATTTTGTATGAAAACAACAGCATTTCTGTGGAGCACTCACCTACAGCAATGGAAACCATGACCTAAACATGTTTGGAAAACTTAGCATCATCCTGGTTCTATTCACTGGTGTAAGATTTTTTTTTACCAAAACTGCAATATTTCAGAGGACGCTCACTTTCACTTAAGTCTGACATTAATGCGGCCACAAACACAAACAGAAACAGGAACACCGAGGAGCCCATGCCAGAACAAATCCCACCCTCCAACTAGGTACGAAAATCAACCTAATGCCTGACATCAATCCAAACCCTCACACAAAATCTAACCCTAAACCTAACCCTAACGCTAGATGCAAAGGTACCTCCAACCCAAACCCAAAACTTGACCCTAAAGCCAACACCAACCCTAAAGTAAATCCTCAAATTGAAAGCAAGCCTACACCCAAGCACATGACTAAATTTAACCCTAACACCAACCCTAACTTAACACAAACCCTTAATCTAACCACATCCCTAGCCCCTACACTACCACCAACCCTAACAAAAGCCTAAAAGCAAACACCACACCAATCCTAAACCAAATGGTAAAATTTGCTCCAAACCTACACCAAAACAGAGCCCTAAATTTAAGCTTAATTCCAATCTTAAAACTAACCCAAACACTAAACCTCATCCTAAACCTAGCTCGAACCCTAACACTAAATCTTGCCAGAAACCTGATCACACAAACACCAACCATAAACACAACCCTGGATTTTCACCAAACCAGAACTAACAGCAGCATTAAACATGACCCAAACACCAACACTAAACCTAAACTTAACCCTAACTCTAACCCTAAACCTAGAACAAACCCTACCACGAAACCTAGTCTGAACCCTCACCCCAAACCCAAAGCCAACGCTAAGCACCACCCTCAGCTTTATACCGACCCTGCAAACAAACGCAGACCGAAACATAACCCAAAACCACACCCTTTCTCTCACCCTAACCCTAACCCTAGGCCTGACACTGATGCTTGCCTTAACATCAGAGGTTTCCAAAACTGACAAGTGGACCTGGACGGCACTAATTTTAAGGTCAAAACGACATTTTCCAAAATATCTCACCTCATTCTTGCTGAAAAAGTCTGTGAGCAAGTTTCAAGAACTGAGTGACATTCTGGCTCCACTCATTTGGATACATGTCCTGTGGGAAAACAAGCATATTCACAGAAAACTCAACAATTGCTATGCAAATTCCTTACCTAATGCTGTTTTGAAAACGAAGGGGCTTATTGGATCCATTCGAATCCATATATTGTTTGAACCGTAAGTCCTTTCTTCTTAAGGACAATACACTTAAATCAAATTAAACCAAACACTAGCACTAACCGTAAATTTATAATGACCTCTAAAACCAAAACGCCAAGGTTCTCATCAATCTTCATCATTCCCAAAGCACAATCCAAATCCTAACCCCAGCCTAAGCCGGACTCTCATCCCAACCAGCCACCAATGCTTGCCAAACCTTCATGCTTAAACTAACCCTAAGCCTCACATGATCATGAACATGATCTATCTCAAAAACCGAGCAATGCTAATATTGTAACACATTTCCAAGCATTTTTCATGGAAAACACCACTGCAAACTAATGCTACCTAGTAAAATAGGAGACCCGTTGGTACATGTGATTTGAGAGCTCAATGACTTACCAGCTCGATTCACTATCAAGCAGTTTTGTTGGAGAAAAACGGCATTTCTAAAGAGCACTCACCTACGGCAATGGAAACCATGACCTAAACATGTTTGGAAAACTTAGAATCATCCTGGTTCCATTCACTGGCATAAGACTTTTTTTGCAAAAACAGAAATATTTCAGGGAGCCCTCACTATCACTTAATTGGAATGTGACACTAACGCCACCACAGACACAAACAGAAATCGAAACACAAAAGAACCCATACGAGCAGAAATCCCAACCTTCAAACCCGGTCCGAAAATCGACCCGATGCCTGACTTCAACCCAAACCCTTACACTAACTCTAACCCTAAACATAACCATAACCCTAGACTCAATGGTACTTCCAACCTGAAACCGAAATCCAAACCCCAACTCCATAACCAATCCTCAACCCAACCCTCAAATTTATAGCAACCCTACACCAAACCACACGCCTAAACTTAACCATAACTCAACCCTAACCCTAAACATAATCCTTACTCTAACCCTAAACCTAGCCCCTACCCTACAACCAACCCTAGCCCAAACCCTAACTGCAAACCCCACACCAATCCTAAAACAAACCCTCAGATTTACTCCAAACATAAACCAAACCACAGGCCAAACCTTTACGCTAATCCCAACCCTAATCCTAACCCTAACACTAACCCAAACCCTAATCCCAGCCCTAACCCTAACCGTAGCGCTAACCCTCATCCTTACCCTAGCTCCAACCCTACCACCAAACCTCGTCCGCAACCTTACCACAACCCCAATGCCAACCCTAAACACAACTCTAGATTTTTTTTTTACCAACCAAGCACCAAACAGCAGCCCCAAACTTAACCTTAACAGCAACACTAAGCCTAACCCTAACCCTAACCCTAACCTTAACCTAGACCCAACCCTACCATGAACCGTAGCCTGAACCCTAACCCCAAAACCAAAGCAAACCCTAAACACAAACCTCAGCTTTACACTGACCCTGCAACCAAACGCAGCCCAAAACGTAACCTCAAACCCAATCCTTTCTCTAACCCTAACCCTAACAATAACCCTGACACCGATGCTTGCCTTAACATCACTGGTATCAGAAACTGACAAATGGATCTGGACCATACTTATTTTAACCGCAAAATGGCAATGTAAAACATATCTCACCTTATTCTTGCTGAAAAACTCTGTGAATGGGTTTGGAGAACTGAGTGACATTCTGGCTCCACTCGTTTGGATACATGCCTTGCGTCAAAACTAGCATTTTCACAGTAAACTCAACAATTGTCATGCAAATCCCTCACCTAATGCTGTTTTGAGGGCCAAGGGGCTTATCGGGTCCATTTGCTTCCATGCATTTTTTGGGCTGAAAGCACTTTCTTCAGAGGACACTACCCTTAACTTAACCTAAACCTAGCACTAGTACTCCCCGTACATGTACAATGACCTCTAAAACCACGATGCCAAAGTTTTCACCAATCATCGTCACACCCTAAGCATGATCCAAATCCTAAACCTAGCCTAAGCTGAACTCTAACCCCAGCCACCAGTGCTTGCAGAACCTTCACGCTGAACCTAACCCTGAGCCTCACGTGAACGTGAACATGATCTATCTCAAAAACCGAGGAAGAATAATCTCGGCACACATTTCCAAGCATTTTTTTATGGGAAACACCACTGCAAACGAATGCTACCCAGTAATATAGGAGACCCGTTTGTACATGTGTTTTGACAGCTCATTGGATTACCAGCTCCATTCATTTCCAAGCAGTTTTGTCAGAGAAAAAAGGCATTTTTGTGGAGCACTCACCTACAGCCATGGAAACCAAGACCTAAACATGATTGGAAGGCTTAGAATCATCCTGGTTCCATTCACTGGAGTAAGATTTTTTGCCAAAACTGTAATATTTCAGGGAGCCCTCATTATCACTTTATTGAAATGTGACATTATCGCCACCACAGACACAAACAGAAACCGAGACACAGAAAAACCCATACCAGCACAAATCCCAACTTTCACACCCGGTCTGAAAATCGTCCCGATGCCTGACTTCAACCCAAACACTCACACAAACTCTAACCCTAAACCTAACCCTAACCCTAGATCTAACCCTACTTCCAACCCGAAATCGAAATCCTAACCCCAACCCCATCACCAATCCCCAACCCCATCACCTATGGGAACCCTACAAAAAACCACACCCCTAAACTTAACCCTAACACCAACCCTAACCCTAACCCTAATCCTAACTCTCACCCTAACCCTAGCCCCTACCCTACTACCACCCGAAGCCCAAAACCTAACCACAAACCCCACACCAAAACAAAGCCCAACCCCCAAATTTAAACAAAAACTACACCAAACTGCAGTCATAAATTTCACCCTAATCCCAACCCTAATCCAAATCCTAACTCGAGACCCTAACCCTAACCCTAACCCTAACCCTAGCCCTAACCCTTCTACCAACCCTCACCCGAAAACTAACCCCATGTCCAATGCCAACTCAAACACAGCCCTCGATTTTTTACCAACCCTACACCCAACCACACCACTAAACTTAACCCTAACACCAACCCCATCCCGAATCCTAACCCTTAATCTAACCCTATCCCAAACCCCTACCCTACCACCAAACCTACCCAGAGCCTACCCACAAACAGCACGCCAATCTTAAACGAAACCGTCAAATTTGCTCCAAACCTACACCAAACCGCAGCCCTAAATTTAACCCTAATCCCAACCTTAAACCTAACCCTAACGCTAAACCTCATCCTAACCCTAGCTCCAACCCTACCAACAAACCTTGCTCGAAACTTGACCACAACTCCAACACCAACCCTAAACACAACCCTGGATTTTTATCAACCCAGCACCAAACAGCAGCATTAAACTTAACCCTAACACCAACACTAAGCTTAACCTTAACCCTCACTCTAACCCTAAACCTAGACCCAACCCTACCACGAAACCTAGTCTGAACCCTCACCTTAAACCCAAAGCCAACCCTAAGCACAACCCTCAGCTTTATACCGACCCTGCAACCAAACGCAGCCCGAAACGTAACCCCAAACCCAACCCTTTCTCTCACACTCACCCTAACCTGAAGCCTGACACTGATGCTTGCCTCAACATCATTGGTTTCAAAAACTGACAAGTGGACCTGGACCGTACTGAATTTTAGGTCAAAACGACATTGTCCAACATATCTCACCTCATTCTTGCTGAAAAAGTCTATGAACAAGTTTCAAGAGCTGAGTGACATTCGGGCTCCACTCATTTGGATACATGTCTTGTGGGAAAACCAGCATTTTCACAGAAAACTCAACAATTGCTATGCCAACCCCTTACCTAATGCTGTTTTGAAAACGAAGGGGCTTATTGGACCCATTCGCATCCACATAGTTTTTGGACCATAAGTCCTTTCTTCAGAGGACAATACACTTAAACTAAATTAAACCAAACCCTAGCACTCCCCATAAGTTTACAATGACCTCTAAAACCATGACGCCGAGGTTCTCATCAATCTTCATCACTCCCAAAGCACAATCCAAATCCTAACCCCAGCCTGAGCCGAACCCTCATCCCAACCAGCCACCAATGCTTGCCAAACCTTCATGCTTAAACTAACCCTAAGCCTCACATGATCATGAACATGATCTATCTCAAAAAACCGAGCAATGCTAATATTGTAACACATTTCCAAGCATTTTTCATGGAAAACACCACTGCAAACTAATGCTACCTAGTAAAATAGGAGACCCGTTGGTACATGTGATTTGAGAGCTCAATGACTTACCAGCTCGATTCCCTATCAAGCAGTTTTGTTGGAGAAAAACGGCATTTCTAAAGAGCACTCACCTACGGCAATGGAAACCATGACCTAAACATGTTTGGAAAACTTAGAATCATCCTGGTTCCATTCACTGGCATAAGATTTTTTTTGCGAAAACAGAAATATTTCAGGGAGCCCTCACTATCACTTAATTGGAATGTGACACTAACGCCACCACAGACACAAACAGAAATCGAAACACAAAAGAACCCATACGAGCAGAAATCCCAACCTTCAAACCCGGTCCGAAAATCGACCCAATGCCTGACTTCAACCCAAACCCTTACACTAACTCTAACCCTAAACATAACCATAACCCTAGACTCAATGGTACTTCCAACCTGAAACCGAAATCCAAACCCCAACTCCATAACCAATCCTCAACCCAACCCTCAAATTTATAGCAACCCTACACCAAACCACACGCCTAAACTTAACCATAACCCAACCCTAACCCTAAATATAATCCTTACTCTAACCCTAAACCTAGCCCCTACCCTACAACCAACCCTAGCCCAAACCCTAACTGCAAACCCCACACCAATCCTAAACCCAGTCCTCAAATTTATTCCAAACATACACCAAATCACAGCCCTAAACTTAACCCTAAGCCCACCTCTAATCCTAACCCTAATCTCAACCCTCATACTAACCCTAGCTCCAACCGTACCACCAATCCTCCCCCCAAAACTGACCCCAACCCCAACAGCAACCCTAAACAAAACCGTCGATTTTTTCCCCACCCAGCACCCCATAAAGCAGCCAGAAACTTAACTGTAACACCAACTGTAAGTCTACCACTCACCATTACCCTAACCCTAAAGGTAAACCTAGACCCAACCGTACCACGAACCCTAGACCGAACCGTAACCCCAAACCCAATGCCCACCCTAAGCACAACCGTCAGTTTTACACTGATCCTGCAACCAAACACAGCCCGAAACTTACCCCTAAACCCAACCCTTCCTCTCACCCTAACCCTAACCCTCAGTCTGACACTGACGCTTGCCTTAACATCATTGGTTTCAGAAAATGACCAATGGATCAGGACCATACTGATTTTTAGGTCAAAAGGCCTTTGTCCAACATATCTCACCTTATTCTTGCTGAAAAGTCTGTGAACGGGTTTCGAGAACTGAGTGACATTCTGGCTCCATTCGTCTGGATACATATCTTGCATGAAAACTAGCATTTTCACAGAAAGCTCAACAATTGCTAAGCAAATACCTTACCTAATGCTGTTTTGAAAGCTAAGGGGCTTATTGGATCAATTCGCTTCCACGCATTTTTTGGACTGAAAGTACTTTCTTCAGAGGACACTACCCTCTACCTAACCTAAACCTAACACTAGCACTCCC
>PVIY010063127.1:0-10612 GCA_004026745.1 Myrmecophaga tridactyla | reverse complement strand
GTGATGATATTGTAAATTACTGATTATATATGTAGAATAGAATGATCATTTAAGAATGAGTTTGTTGTTATATTTTTTAAAAAATTAAAAATCAATTTAAAAGATCAATAATAGAGGAAGAAATGGAAAATTTACAAGTATGTGAAAATTAAACAATGCACTCTTAACCAATGGGTTAAAGAAGAAATCACAAGGGAAATTCGGAGATCCTTTGAAAATACATATGCCAAAATTTATAGGATGCAGAAAAGGCAATGCTGAGAGGAATATTTATGGATCTAAATGCTTACATTATAAAAGAAAAAAATGGTGCACTGGTGGTTTACTGATAGAATGCTCACCTTTCATGCAGGAGACCCAGGTTCAATTCCAGACCATGCACCTTCCCCTTCCCCCCTCAAAAAAAAAAAAAGAAAAAAGATTTAAAATCAGAGACTAACTTCACAACTGGAGAAACTAGAAAGAGAATAATAAACTTAACCAAAGCAACCAGAAGGAAGACAACAACAAAGATTAGAGCAGAGATAAATGAAATAAAGAATAAAAAAAATAGAATCAACAAAATGAAAAGTTGGTGACTTGCAACAATCCATAAAATTAAAAACCTTTGGCTAAAATGAAAATGAAATAGCAAGAGTATATAAACAACTAAAATCAGAAATGAAAAGGGTGACATTACAAGTGAACTCAGAGAAACAAAAAGGATTAATAAGAAAATACAAGGAACAACCGTACACCAACAAATGAGATAACCTAGATGAAATGGAAAAATTCTAGAAACACACAAACTACCTACTCTGACACAAGAAGAAATAGATTTCAACACACTAATAACTATTAAAAGGATTGAATTATTTGTAATCAAAAACCTCCCAAAAAAGAAAATCCCAGGCCAGCATGGCTTCACAGGGGAATTTGACTAAACATTTTAAGAAAATAATTCCAATTCTGATCAACCCCTTCCAAAAAACTGAAGAGGAGGGAATAACCCTAACTCATTCTATGAGGCTAGCATCACCCCCATACCCAATCAGATAAAGATACAACAAGAAAGGAAAATTATGGACAAATATTTCTTATGAATTTAGAAGCAAAAATCCTTAAGAAACTATTGGCACACGAAATCCAATAGCACAGTAAAAGAATTATACATTATGATCAAGTGCATTTTCCCAGGTATGTAACAGTGGTTCAACACAAGAAAATCGATTATTGTAATACACTACATTACCAGAATCAAGGTTTAAAAAAAAAGTCACCTTGATTGATGAAGAAAAGACATTTGACTAAATAGAAGACCCCTTCCTGATAAAAACACTTCGAAAACTAGAAATAGAAGGAAACTTCCACAACATGATACAGGGCATGTATGAAAAGCCCACCGCTGACATCATACCCAATGGTGAAAGACTAGCAGCTTTCCCTCTAAGATCAAGAATGAGACAAGCCTGCCACCATCACCACTGTTATTCAATATTGTACTTGAAAGTTCTAGCCATAGCAATTAGGTAACAGAAAGAAATGAAAGACACCCAAATTGGAAAGAAAGAAATTAAACTTCCCAATTTTCAGATGATATGATCTTATATAAAAAATAATTCTGAAAAATCCACAAGAACAAATAAATGAAAAAAAAGTGGCAAGTACAAGATCAATCACCAAAAATCAGTAGTGGTTCTATATACTGGTAGTGAACAATCAGAAGAAATCAAGAAAAAATTCTATACAATAGCAATTAAAAAAATCAAATATTTAGGAATAAATCCAATCCAAGATGTAGCGACTTATAAAACGAAAACTACAAAACATTGCTAAAAGAAATCAAAGGAGATCTAAATAGATGGAAGGGCATTCCATGGATTGTAAAACAAAATATTGTTAAGACATCAGTTCTGGAGAAGTCCCAGAATATAGTGGAATAAGAACTCACTCTGCCACCAAAAACATCTGGAAAACAGGCAGAAACTGTCCAAAGTAGCAGTTGTGGGGCTCAGATTAGGGAAGGCACATTGCAACATACGAGACATAGCTAGATGAAGAATGGAGAAACTACAACTAAGAAATTGTGGTGAGCAAGCATGACCATGGCCCCCAGTGCCCATACTCCACCCCAGAAGCCAACAGCTGTGGCTCCGCCGGGTTCTGGCCCAACTGGCAAGATACAATGAAGACCTGGTCCAACTGTTAGCCTGGTCCAACTGTTAACCCTCTCAGTCCCACAGCCTGGAGCCTTTCCACGTGGGAGCCCAGGAACCCAGGGCTCCATTATTTCCACAAACAAAGAGATCTTGGTGAGAGATTATCTCTCCATGGTCCCTATTGCACATCCCTCACCCCCAAGGCCAGCAGCTTTGGTTCCCCAGGTTCTCCACCAGCTGGCTGCAGAAGTCTGGGAGAGAGAGGGAAGCCATACCCTCAGGGAAAGAGAATATCGTGAAAGAGTCTGATGCAACTGTTGGTCAGTAAGGGCTACCCTCTGAGTCCTGCAGCTCGAACCTTTCCACAAGGACCCCAGGCCAGTTGTGACTGCACTATTTCCACAAAGAGAACCTGCTGTGAGTGACTAAGTTCCACTGTTGCTTAGTTCTGATCCAACAGTTGACTGACAAGATAAGACAATGGATTCCTACAGTTTGGGCCCTTTTTGGACAGGCACCTGCAGTACCAAGGGGTCATTATTCCCACCTGCCATAGATAAAGAGGGTTGAGAACTCTAAAAAACTTACTTTGTTGGGCTGTGGGGAATAGATTGCCAGAGAGCACCATCTGCTGGGAAGGCTGGGAAAATGCAGTCTGAGAAGCTGCTTTCCTGACCCTCTCCCCAGAGCCCTTTGGAACTGGTCTGCATCCCCGGCGTGGGACTCTGGCCCTGGTTTGTCTGGAAATACTGGAAAACTGAGTGCCAAAGGAAACTTTCAACATGAACCTAATAAGCAACAAAATCTTAGACAAGAGAAGAAAATCAACTTGAAAAACAATCTTATCAAGATAACTGGATACCAGAAACTGGCAAAAAATTACAAGCTATTAAGAAACAAGAATATATGGCCAAGTCAAATGATCAGATTAAAAAGTCAGAGGAGGGCAGGCCACGGTGGCTCAGGAGGCAGAGTTCTCGCCTGCCATGCCAGAGACTCGAGTTCTATTCCTGGTGCCTTTCCATGCCAAAAAAAAAAGGAATAAAATTAATGGATTAAACTCCTCAGTTCAAAAGACACAGATTGACAGAACAGATAAATACATACATACATATATATATATATGATTATGATATGATCATGATCCATCTATGGTGTTTACAAGAGATTCATTTTAGACCTAAAGATACAAATAGGTGGAAAGTAAAAAGATGGAAAATCATTTCAAGCAAGCAATAACCAAAAAAAAAAAAAAAACACAGCTAGGGTAGCTATAGTTATATCAGCCAAAATAGGCTATAAATGCAAAAATGTTAAGAGACAAAGAAGGGCACTATATATTAATAAAAGGGACAGCCCACCAAGAAAAAAGTACAATCATAAATATTTATGCCCCTTATCAAGATGCTCCAAAGTACATGTGGCAAACACACCTCTAAAATAATAGTGGGAAACTTAAACATAACATTCTCTCCAATAAATAGAACATTTAAACAGAGGATCAATAAGGACACAGAGAACCTAAATAATATGAGAAATGAACAAGACCTAACAGACATTTATAGAATATTGTAACCTAAAACAACAGGATATACATTCTTCTCAAGTTCTCATGGAACATTTTCCAGAATAGACTACATGCTGGGGCACAAAACAGATCGTAATGCATTTTAAAAGACTGAAATTATACAAAAACATCAATTTTACTCAAAGTGTTTTATACATTCAATGCAATCTCAGTCAAAATTCTAACACTCTTCTTACAGAAAATGGCCAAAGCTATTTTGGAATTTAAAAATGAAGTTGGGAGTGCGCGGGTAGTTCAGTGGTTAGAATACCCGCTGTTAATGTGGGAGACACGGATTCAACTCCTGGACCATGCACCCCCCCCAAAAAAAAAAAAAAAACGTAGTTGGAGGATTCACACTTCTGAATCTTAAAGCTTATTACCGTTGCATGGCAATCAAAACAGCACAGTCTGGCACAAGTTCAGACATATAAACCAATGGAATCAAATCAAGAGTTCAGAGATCAACCCTCACATTTATGGCCAAATGATTTTTGATAAGGATACCAAGTGCACTCAACCAGGAAATAAAAGTCTCTTCAACAAATGTGTCCTGGAAAAATTGGATTTTCATATGCAACAGAATGAGAAAGGACCCCTACCTCACACCATTAAAAAAATAATAATAAACTCAAGATGTCTCAAAGACCTAAATATAAGAACCAAAACTATAAAACTCATGAAAGAATACATATGGAGGCATCTTTAGGACCTTCTGGTCTTTTTGAAAACCAGAATCTTTTTCAAAAAGATTTCTTAGACTTTACCCCCAAAACATCAAGCAATAAAAGAAAAAACAGATAATTGGCTCTCCATTAAATTCAAAACTTCTGTGCATCAAAGGACTTTATTAGGAAAGTAAAAAGACAACCTACACAACGAGAGGAAATATTTAGAAACCACATATCTAACAAGGGTTTAGTATCCAGAAAATATTAAGAAACCCTACAAGTCAACAAGAAAAAGAGAAATACCCCAATTAAAACATCAGCAAAACACTTGAATAGACAGTTCTCTAAAGATGATATATAGATGGCCAAAAAGCATAACATCATTAGCCAATAGGGAAATGTAAATCAAAACCACCATGAGATACAATTTCATGTTAACTAACTTGGCCACTATTAAATAAACAGAAAATTACAAATGTTGGAGAAGATGTGGAGAAGTAAGAATTCTCATTCGCTATTGGTGGGAATGTAAAATGATGTAGCCACTGTGGAAGGCAGTTTGGCAGTTCTTCAGAAAGTTCAGTATAGATTTACCATATAACCCAGCAATTCCACTTCTAATTCAATACCCCCAAACAATTGAAAGCAGGGTCTCAAACAGATATTTGCATAGCTATGTCCATAACTGAATTATTCACAATTGCCAAAAGATGGAAACAACCCAAGTGTCCATCAATCGTTGAATGGATCAACAAAATGTAGTATAGATATACAATAGAATATTATTCAGCTGAAAAAAGGAATGAAATCTGATGAATGTGACAATATAGATGAACCTTGAAGACATCATGTTAAGTGAAATAAGCCAAAATCATTATCATCCCTAACATTGAGAAGCAATGGAAGGAAATAGCTACCAGAATTAGCAAAAGCAATAGAGAGTTCAATTGATAGAGGCAGTGGCCTTTGGTAGAGGAACACAGGAACAGTCAAACTGTGGATCAGGAGAGAGAACAACAAATCTTTCAAACTGTCTTTCTTGCTGGTCTCTCATGTCCTGCCATGTCTCCCATTGACCAAATCCAACTAAAAGCAAGAGGGCAGGGGTGCCCAGTTGAAGCCACCAGAATTTAAGCCCTCTGTGTACATAGCAGAGTAGAAAGTAGATATGGAGAGGTAAAAAAGAGATATCTAGGACAGAAGACATCTGTATTTTTACAATACAACAAGATAGCCCATGAGAAAGGAAGTGATGAAAGATAAAGCAGGGGGTAAAACTGCTGCACTATAGCCCCTGAATTGGCTAAAAGGGGATATATGTATTAGAGGTTAGGGAGGGGCAGGCATCCAGGGAGTCAAGCAGAACATAAGCCTTCATCAAAGCAGAGTATTCCATGGGATGGGGGCTAAGGATTCTATTCCTTGAGCTGAGCTTGATGTGCCTCTAAGATCATTGGGGTCCTTTTAGGGTTGCAATGAAAACACCCGAAGTCATGGGTACACACAGGAAACAGATTAGAGAGAGCCTCATGGAAGACATTTCATGTTTAGATACCATTCCCATATGCTAGATATTAACATGTATTTTCCTTTTTATCAATTATTGGAGGGAACTGAAATTACCATTATCACAAGAGGCAGTAAATGTGCAGGGCATCCTTGGGTTCAATTTGTATAACTACTCGGCCCCCAGGGGAAACAGAGAGTTATATTCTCAACAGTAAAGGCATAAAAGAGAGGTGTAGCCACAAGGATAGAAGCAGCTACAGAAGGAATTCCATCTGAAGAGGGTGTCTTCTGTACCTTCCTGTAGAGGGCAATCAAGAGGCCAGAGTTGAGGAGGAGGTTGTTTTCTGATTCTGTACTTCTTAGTCTCTGTCCTTCTTACCTCTGCCTCTCTTTCCATCGGCTTTCTCAGTTTACTTCCTAAGTTGGATATTTCCAACTCTGCCCTCAATGCCATCAGGATCTTCACTTGAGCAGAAATTAAGTGCTGTGTGCTGGAGAAAGAACAGGTAAGGAAAATGAGGCTGAGTTCACCTCTGCAATTTGAGAGAGAGTGGAAATCCCTAACAAGGGAAAGTGAAGCAAACCCTTCTTGCAGGAGTCTGACAGAGGGGTGCTCTGAAAATGCTGGGGGAATGGTGAGAGTAGGAGATCCTTCTATCTAAACTATAGAAACAAGACTCCGGAAACAGGTCATCATTGAGCATGCCCATTGCTGATTAGAAAAAAAAAATGCAGAACTAGAAATAAACATTGAATCACTAAACTGGTACAGACCATTTATCAGAAATGCAGTGGCCAGCACTATACTTATGAAAGAAGTCTAAGTATATTTTCTTCAAGTCCAGTGCTAGACAAGGACTGTGACTACCATTGGTTCTTCACATTGTTTTGAAACTTCTAACATTTTAATAAGATGCAAAATAAAAATAATAGCTTATACCATTCAAGGTTATAATAGCTATAAAATATATATTATATATTAGATAATATTCACATCCTTTAAGAAAGATAATAACTGTGATAAAACTATTAACTTTGGCAAATAGTACTGTAATATAGCTTTATTTTGGAAAATGGTTTTAAAAATTACTATAATAACATTTCTTAGGTAACAATGACCAATTAGAAAATATAAGGAGTGAATAAAGTAATAAAATAATGGAAATACAAGGATACCTAGAAACATATTTTTTAATTGTGAGAGTTATATGACAGAAATGAAAAATATATTATATTTCTGGATGTGAAGAGTCAATGGTGTAATATTAGTGACAGACCCTTCCAATATGAAAAAGTTAGAATGGCCATAGCCCAGACACCCCTAAAGGAAGGGATGGAAAGATCAAAGGTAATGGTGGAGTTATACAGTGAAGATAGGATATGATAAATGAATATGAATGCTGAGTCATTAAATTGATATCGCTTAGAGCATCTAGAAGTAAAAACCTAAAATTGTGGAATTGTAACCCATGTCAAACTCTGAAATATGTTCTACAACTAATTGTGGTACTGTGCTTTGAAAATTATTGCTTTTTTGTATATTTGTTATTTTTTCACAAAAAAGAAGGAAAAAAGTTTATTGGGATGATAAAAAAATATTTAAGCCTTCTAGTTTCCTATATTTTGGAACAGCTAGAAGGAAAAAATCTAAGAGGATCATATGGTAGCCCATGACAAACTCTGTAACAACTTGTTGAAGAGTGCTTTGAAAACTACTGCTTTTTATTTCTTTGTTTTGTATATATATTACACTATACAATGAAAAAAGGTTTAAAAAAAGAGTCAATGGTGTAAAGACATCAATTCTTCCATAACTAATTTCTATGGTTAATAATAATTCAGAAAATTACAACCCACCCTTTTTATTTAAGGAAATATTTGAAGTCATTAATAAGATTCTCCCCTATTATGTGGCATATGAACAAATTCATTTGGTACTGGTATGAGAAACAGAAAAGATTGTTCACATAGTAATCTCTGACTATATGTTTTAATATGACACAGGGCATAAAAGGGCATTGCAAATGAACGGGCAAGGAATGCTTATTTACTGAATGATGTTGGAGCAACTGCTTAAGGGTTTGTGAAGGAAAATTAAATTTAAGTACATTCCCACTCCATGCTAAATTTCAAAAATGTATTTTAAAATAAGTTTTCGTTGAGAAAAAATTGAATTAAATGTTTATCAAAATATTTTGTTACACATGCTTAAAAGTTTAAAATTTATTAAATAATTTTAAGAAGCCAATTTGTTAAAACATTTATATGTATCTTTTTAAAAAGAATAAATAGAATTTAAAGGAAAATAAATTGATTATATTTCCAAAAAATTCAACAAATAGAGGTTATATCCTTAAGATACCATAAACCCATACATATTAATAAGGTTGCACTGCCAGACTCCACAATAAGCACTTTTAAACATTATCTCATTTAATTCTACCAGACAAGTTGAGTGATTGCCAAAATCTCCCTTCAAGTAATCATGGCTCTTTTCGGTCAAGCACCAACCTAGAGAGGGATGGAAACTAATCTGACTTCCAAATACTTGAAAGATTTTATTGACTAGACAATTCACTCTGACAACATAGTCAAGCAATGCCCAAATCTCACAAAGACTCTATATATAAACTCCAAATTACATCGTCTTCAAACTCCCCATCAACTAGTCAACCCACAAAATCCAAAAGGATAAACACAAAGGCCAATATCTGCTGGATGTAAGATCCATGAGTCATTTTTTACATCCCATGAGTGAAGAGCAAAAATTTTGGTAAATGAACCATTTTGAGACTCAATTATCCATGCAACACATCAAAAATGATAAATTATCCACATGTTTTGGCTTTGCAGTAATTTACCATAACACCTATTCAATGATAACTAATAGAACTCAATACTTATACCCTTTTTTTCTCATTAGAAAGTCAAGTCTCAAAGAGATTATGTAACTATCCTTCAAATGTCAGATAATAAAAGGGTGAGCGATCATGTTGCAGTGGTGGATATGGGCTGCAGACTGAAATCCACCAAACTAAGCCTGGAGCTAGGAATAAATATATAATAAATAAATGCACAAAATACAAAATAGAAAATGAATGAGTTAGAACATAAATGGAAAATAAATCTTTGAAATTTTAAGTTCACTAAACAGTGAAGTAAAAACTGAACTAAAATTGAAATATCAATATTTGCTTATTCTATTAATAAAGCATTTAAAATTGAATTCCCAATTTTGGCATAGATGTGATGAAATGGACACAGTCAAGAACAAATTCTGGGTATGTAAACTAGTACACTGTATCTTTGAACCAGCATTCCAGTATATATTGAGACATTTAAAATGTTCAAATTCTTTATGCAGGGTGAGAATAACCTCTTTGAAACCCAATTTGGCAATATGTCAAAATTATTTGATCTGAAAATTTCTTTCTAGGAAATTATTCTATGGATAAATTTACACATAAAGATTTATAAACAAGTCATTTCATGCATCATTGTAGCAATATATAAATAAATTAAATCTCCACCCAAAGTTATTAATTTATGGGATATCCATTTGGTATAAAATCATATTACTTATAGCAATGAGGTGCATAGACATTTTGATATGAAACTATCTCTAAGATAACTAAGTTTTAATAGAAAATAATAAGAGTGGAAGAAAATGAGAAGACAGGTATGAATAGTATGAAAACATACAGTTTTGTGTTTATGGGAAAATAAGTACATATTTTTAGCTCCTACAAAACTATTTCTGCAAGGATTCCCAGAAAGTATTATTATTAGCTGCCTCTAATGAAAGAGAAAAATTTGGGAGATCCAAACTCAGGAATCTTACTTTGCCTTCCTTATGTTTTACTTTTATATGAACCTTTAACATATACACATATTACATCTTAAAATCAAAATACTATTAAAACTAAAATTTTAAAATGCGCACATCTTGTACATATATCACTGATTGTATATTACTATCAAATTCAAAACCAAGGAAATAGTCTGAAAATCTTTCGAAGATTACTAAGAAAAATGTTGGTCAGTAAACTACAGATTAAACAAATACAGAAATAAGAAACAATAAAAATTACAAATTGTTTTTACTGATACTAGAAAGCCTTTTTATGAAGAAATGGGTACATTTCTTCATCTATTTTAAGTAACTGCATTACAATTTAGAAAATACAGCTAAAATTTTTCTCCATATAATGGTATAATCTGATTAAAAATAAGAATAGAGAAAAGAACTAAATAACCCAAATAGTATTATTTCTTCTTGGTTACTAGCAAAATTATACCTGATAGATTTAGACTTGCTTGTAAGACATAAAACTGGGTATGCCAAATAGCTATTCCAACCTTTCCATTAAGAACTCATAAAGGCTTTCTTTGCTGTCCTCTATGGAATATTTCCAGGACCCAGAGAAAATGTGAGGGTTAGTCAAATCAAAAGGAACAGGGTCACAGGAAAGGGGACTCTAATAACTGTCATATGAACTTTCAAATATAATTCCCTTCCTATTTCAGATTTATGGACAGACACTGAGAACAGGACAACTGTGCAATGGATACCTCCACCAGTGTTACCAACAGTTCCACCTTCCAGAATTCCCACTTCATCCTCATGGGCCTCCCAGGCATTCACGAGTGGCAACACTGGCTCTCCCTGCCCCTGGCTCTGCTCTACCTCTTAGCTCTTGGTGCCAATCTCCTCATCATGATCACCA
>PVIY010063126.1:0-10612 GCA_004026745.1 Myrmecophaga tridactyla | reverse complement strand
GTGCCTTTTCCCTCCCCACCCTTAGGAGGGTCTACATAGGTATTACTGACACCAGCCGGATTTTCCCGGACTAAGCTGGCCTCCTACCAGGGGGAAGGAGTCACCTGCGTCAGTTTTCCCTGAGGGTGAGACCTGGCAGGTTGAAAGACTTTCCTGTGAAGTCTCTGGGCTCTGTTTTTCTTATCCTGCCCAGTAGGTGGCGCTTGTCTGCCTGCGGGTCCCACCAGTAAAAGATGTCGTGACTCCTTTAACTTTGGAAGGCTCTCCCTGTTGGGGGCGTGGTCAGACTGAGGAGAGGTTGTAGGCTGGTTTTAATGGCTTCAATTTGCCAAGCCCTGGGGTCTGAGTTCCTTGAGAGAGGCATTCCACCTAAGTTGGGCTTCACCCCTCCCCTGGGGAAGGCTTAGGTGGGAGACAGCCCTGAAAGCAGTCTGTTTCTGCCTATGCGTGGGGCAGTTGCAGCCCAAGAAGTCCCACTGCTGAATCCGGAGGCTGCCAAGTTTCCGTAGAAACAGCCATGAAAACCCCCGTTTTGTCCCCTTTCCTTTTTCGGTTAGCCCAATAAGCGACTTCTGACTTGCCCAGTTTCGCGTGAGCTGGGGGCCTATTTTTAGTAATCAGAATTTGTTTATTAATGCCACAATTGGCACTTGGTTGTATTCAATCCCTGCTACTGTCTCTTTCCTTTCCCTCCGAGGAGCCGCCTATGGGGGAGGGGCGCCGGCCGCCGGCCGCCGCAGCTTTGTGGAACTCACGGTTCCGGCGAGTTGCCGTCGGTCTAGCTGCTCCAGACCTGGGCGCGCTGTGTGTCCGGTCACTATCGTGGTTCCGGGAGCTGTTCTGTACTGTTTCTGGTTATCTAGTAGTTGTTCTGGAGGAGGAACTAAAACGCGCACATTGCTAAGCCGCCATCTTGGCCCCCCCATTCCGTTCCATTGAATTTTTAAAAAATTTTTATTTTGTTACCCTATATACAATCTAACATTTCCTTTTTAAATTACATTTTGATATTTATTTCAGTGCTGTTAAATACATTTACTATGTTCTGCTGCTATTGCCAGTTTTAGTTTGTCAAAGCTGCTGGAATTAAATATACCAGACAGAATGACTTTTAAAAAGGGGAATTTATTAAGTGGCAAGATTACCATTCTAAGGCCTTGGAAATGTTCAAATTAAGGCAGGGATATAAAAATGTCCAAACTAAGGCATACAGGAAGCGATACCTTGGTACAAGAAGGCTGATGATGTTCAGGGTTTCTCTCTCATTTGGAAAGGCACATGATGATATCTGTTAATTTTCTCTCCAAGCTTCTTCAACTGCTTCCCCAGGGACATTTTCTTTTTGTATCTCCTGTGGTCTCTGGCCGTGTGGGCTCTGTTGGTTCTGAGCTTTTGCCAAAATGTTTCCCCTTTAAAGGGCTCCAGTAAGCATCCCTACCTTGAGCCACCTCTCCATGGAAACCATCTAATCAAAAGTTACCACTCACAGTTGGTTGGGTTACTTTTCATGGAAGCAATCAATAGATCCCACCCAGAAATATTGAATGAGGATTAAAGAACTTGGGCCACAACAGATTCAAACTGGCACAACCACTACCCAAATAGGAACTCTGTACATCTTAAGTCTTACCTTCTCATTCCCTATCTCCACCCCATCTCCTGGGAAATGGTATTCTAGATTTTGACTCTATGATTTTTCTCATACTAATGGTTTCTAATCAGTGAGATCATGTAATATTTGTCCTTTAGTGTCTGACTTATTTACTTCAACCTGATGTCTTCCAGGTTCGTTCATGTGGTAGCATGTATCAGGACTTCCTTTTTATGCTGAAATAAGATTCCATTGTATGTATATAATTTATTTATTTTATTTATCCATTCATCAATTGATGGAAACTTGGGCTTTCATCTTTTGGCAGTTGTGAATTATGTAGTTAATATGACTGGACAAATTTTTTTCCATGTTTGTCCTGTTTAGTCATCTCTGGGCTTCTTGGATGTGCATACTCATGCCTTTTTTCTAAGTTTGGGATCTTCTCTGTCATTATTTCATTGGCTATTTCTTCTGCCCCTTTCTCTGTTTCTTCTTTTCTGGGATTCCCATAATATGTAATATGCGCTTGATGGTGTACCAGAGGTGCCTCAGGCTATTTTCGTTTTTAATATTTCTTTTTTTATTTCTGTTCCTCAGCCTGACTCACTTCAAGTGTCTTGTCTTCAAGTTCACTAATTCTTTCTTCTGCCAGCTCCAATCTGTTCCTGTCTACTCTTAATACCCTCCTTGAAATTTCTCATTTCAGTATGTGTAGTCTTCAACTCCAGTGGCTCTATTTGGTTCCTTTGTAAAATATCTGTCATTTTATTAAGATTTTCCATTTAACAATTGATGGACATTGGGACTGTTTCCAATTTTTGGTTATTAAGAATAAAGCTGCTATGGACAATCACATGAAAGTGTTTGTGGACTTATTCTTTAATTTCTCTTCAATAAATAGGAGTAGAATGGCTGGATCATGTGGTAAGTGTATGTTTAATTTTTAAGATGCTGAAAAATTGTTTTCTAATTTTATTGTAACTTTTCAACTTCCCAGTGGAATTACATGATAGATCTAGTTCCTTCACATTCTCAACAATGCTTGGTTGGTCAGCATTTTAAAATGCAGTATGCCATTTGGATTTTAATTTGCATTTCCCTAATGACTAATTATAATGTGTTTGATATTTTATGTCTACCTTAGACACATGAGAGACTTGGGATTGTAAGTCATTTTGGTTTTTTCATTTGGTTAGTGTTTTTGTTTGCTAAAGATGCTGAAATACAATGTATTGCATTTATTGCAGGAATGAACTTGCTTTTAACAATGGGGATTTATTAGTTTGCATATTTACATTTCTAAAGCCACGAAAATATGCAAATTAAGGCACCAACAGGACGATACCTTCTCTGAAGAAAGGTCAGTGGCATCTGGTATATCTCTGTCACATGGGAAGGCCAGCATCAATTATCCTCCTCTCTGGCTTCAGCAGCTTTCTCTCCCAGTTCCAGGTGTTTCTCTATGAGTTCCTTTGGCTTTTTCTATCTTCTTTCTTCATAAAGGACTCCAGTAAAGGATTAAGACCCACCTTGAATGGAGTGGGTCACATGTCAATTGAAATAACCTAATCAAAAGGTCCCACCCTCAACAAGTCTACACCCACACAAATGAATTAAAAGAACATGGCCATTTCTGGAGTACATGGCAACTTCAAATCAGCACATTCCATGTTCTTTGGAGACATGTTCTGTCCATACACAAAATACATTAATTCCATCACAATGTCACAAAAGTACTAAATCATTCAGCCACAATATTAAGTACAAAGTCCAATCAAAATCACATACAGGTGTTGTCTGTCTTAAGGCAAAATTCCCCTCAAGCTATGAATTTATGAAACTTAGAATAAGTTATCTAATTCCAATAGTCAAAGCAGGTATAGTCATAGGATAAATGTTAAGCCAAACAGGGGTTACAGGTCCCAAATAGTTATGCAAACCTGCAGGGCATAAGTCATTAGATTGTCAGATCTGAAAATCATCTATAAAATGATGTTTTAGCCTCAGGGCTTGAGAGAGTGGCAATCCCACCCTTTCCAACTGCTTGTGCAGTAACTTGCTGCTCCAAACACTGAGGTGAGGGCTCTAACAACTCCAAACATTGGGGAGATGGCCATGTTCTCAGTCTCACACTTCTCAAGCACCTGGGTGGCAGCTGGACTCTGTGTCATCTCAGGGACACAGACTTAGCCCCCCAGATCAGTGGGGTGGTGGCCAGGCTCGCCCCCATCCTCAGGAAATGTGCTTCACCCTCTCTGAAATATGTGGTAGCACTCTTCCTGAGCAATGGGGATGACAGCCCACCCTCTGCAAATTGCAGGGCAAACTCACCTTCCTTATTTACATGGGTGGATCCACTCTCCTGGCACAAGGCATCTTTGCTTCAGACCTTGGCTCCAATGGTTCTACCTTTGAAGTTATTTTTCCTTCAATCTGTCCCTTTTCTGTCTCTTTTAGTCCAGGATGGCAGTGGTTCTATTCATATAGATCTTATTGGTTTTTCATGCAACACATAGGGGTCCCAACCCATCAGATAGTAGGACTTTCCAAAAAATCTTTCTAGATAATTCCAACTCCAATCCGGACTTGCATGAAATGGCTGACCAGTCAAATCCTCACATGAGCTCTAATCTCTGGGGATTCACTTTCCAGAAATTCAGAATTTTCCAAAACACCAATTTTTGGTTACGCTGTACCCAAGAGTTCATTTCTCAGCTTATCCCATTCTTCTTACATTTTATGTAACCTGCAAGAAGTTAGGCCACACTTTCCATGTTTGATTTGGAAATCTGTTTGGCTAAAAATTCCAGCTGGTCTCTTTCAAAGTTTACCTTCCATTTGACATGAGGACTCAATGTTGCCAAATTCTCTGCCACTTTAAAACAAGGACTGCCTTTCTTCCAGTTGGTAATTGCATTCATCATTTCTGTATAAGACCTTATCAGAAGTGTCTTTAGAGTACACATCTCTACTAACAGTTTGTTCAAAGAAATTCAGCTGTTTTCTATCAAGCATATCAATTCTCCCAGAGCCCTCCCCTTATCCATTCATAAAGTTGTTCCAAAATTATTTGCATTTGCAAATCTCAATACCACACCCTTTTATGGTACCAAATTCTGTTTCAGTTTGCTAAAACTGTGGAATGCAATATACCAAAAAGGGGTTGGCTCTATAATGTGGATTTACGAGCTTATAAATTTACAGTTCTAAGGCCAAAAAAGTGCCCCAATTAAGATATCAACAGGATGGTATCTTCTCTGAAGACAGGCCACTGGCATCTGGGATTCCTCTGTCAACTAGCAAGGCAGATGGCTGGAATCTTCTGGTCCTTCTCTCCTAGGTTCTGGCTTCAGTGGCTTTCTCTCTCAGCTCCTCCAGGATTTCTCTTTGAGGTCTCTGGGCTTTTTCTGTCTTTTATCTTCATAAAGAACTCCATTAAAATGATTAAGGCCCATCTTGAATAGGGTGGGTTACATATCAATTGAAATAATATAACCAAAATGTTATTTTGGTTAATAATAACCAAATTACTGGATGCAGATGTCTGCATCCAAAAGTAAGGATTGAAAGAACATGGTCTTTTTGGGGATACATAACAGCTTCTAACTAGCACAGGTGTCTAGTATTTGTTTTAATGTGATTTAGTTTGCATTTCCCTAAGGAGCAATGATGTTTAGTAGTTTTCATGTGACGTGAACTATCTTGAATATTCTATTAGGAGTGTTTAGGAGAGAATTTTCAAATATTTCACTCCATTTAAATTTTTTTCTTCTAGTAAATTTGTAGAATCTCTTTGTTCTGAATATGAAATCTTTGTCAGATATCTAAAGTGTTGGTATTTTCTTCCCTCTTCTTGCTTACCTTTTCATTTCCTCAGTGGTGCTTTTTATAAGCAGCTTTTAAAAAAAATACATGAAGTCAAATTTATTATTTATTCATGATTAAGATTTTGTGTCCCATTTAAGAAAACTTTGCCTAATATAAGGTCAGGAAAATATTCTACTATGTTTCCTTCTAGAAGCTTTGTAGTTTAATTTCATATTTGGGTTTTTGATTCATTTAAAATAAATTCCTTTTATTGAAAATATATTCTTTCCCTATTGAATTTTTTTCATGCCTTTATAGAAAATTGAGTGACCATGTAAGTGAGAGTCTTTTTCTGTACTCTCTATTCTGCTATTTGAGCTACTTGTATATCCTTATGTAAACACCACACAATCTAAATTAATGTGGCTTTATAGAATTAAAGTCTCAAAGTGTCTTTGTTCATGAGATCTTTTCTCTGTCATTGCTTACCTGCGCTAATATTCGTGTCAGGCTTTTGTATCCATATTATGCTGGCCTCATTAAAGAAGGTGGCAATTATTTTGTACTTTCCTGTTCTCTCATACACTTTGTATAATATTATTACTATTTCCCACATAAATATTTGTTATAAGTCACCAGAGAATCTATTTGGGTGATAATTAAAATATTTTCTTAGTTTGAAAGACTTTAATTACTCAGTCAAAATCTATTATTAGATATAAAACCATTCAAATCTTCTTTTTATTTTTCCATCAGTTTTAGTTCTTGTCTTTTTCGAGGAATTTGTTCAATTTATATGTTATCAAATATATCTGTATAGTTATTTTCATACTATACTTTTTTTGTTTTTAGAATCTGTGATGATGTCCCTTTTCTTCACTAATATTGGTAAATTGCTTTTAAGCTATTTAATTTTCTTGATCAAGCCTAATAAAGAATTATATTTTTATTAATTTTTCAGAACCACCAACTTTTGACTTCATTGATTTTATCTATTTTACATGTATTTTCTGTTTTGTTGATTTTTGTCCTTCTAATATCTAAATGAACTTGTTACTTTTGCCTGGTTTCTTAAGGTAGGAATATATATAACTCACTTTAAATCTTACTTCTTTTGTAATAGATCATTTAAAATGGCAAGCTCCCCTCTGAGCACTGCTTTTCATGCTTACTCCAGATTTAATAGGTGGTATTTTATTTTTATTCTAACCAAAAGATTTTGGATTTTATTGGATATTTCTTGCAAAATGAAACCATATATAAATAATTTGGTGAGTATTTCATGTAAACTTAAAGGGAATATGCATTCTGAAATTGTTGGTAGTAATGATCTACATAACCAAATAGCTGAATTTGATTAATAGTGCTATGCACATCTTCCATAGCCTTATTATATTTTCTCTACTTTGATTCTATTAACTACTGTTTAAGAGATGTTAAAATATCCAAGTATGATTTTCAATTAGATGGTTTCTGTATTAGTTGCTCTTTTTTTCATATATATTGATGCTATGTTATTAGGTAAAATGCATTTAAGATTGTGGGATCTTGCTGTTGAAATGGCTCTTTTGTTATTTTAAAATATCCTATTGATCTCTGATAAAGCTCTTTGTATTATTTACATTGTCTGATATTACTTTAGCCATAACAGACATTTTATTATTATATTATTATAATATTTATATTTCCCATCATTTTATCTTTAAACTGTAAGCATTTTTATATTTACAGTAATTATTCATATCAATTTATTTAAAGATATCATCCTCTTTTTTTTTGCCCAACAGTTCTTTGTTCCTTTGTTCTTCCTTTCCTGCTTCTTTTGCATTAGTAAAGTATTTCTATCCTTCCTTACTCCCTCCAATGGTTTGCTAGTCATAACTTCTTGTGTTACTGTTTGATTACACAAGAGATTGCAATGCATTTTAAAATTTATTACCATCAAACTTGTACAAGTATTTCATGATATCATTAACAATGTATAAACCTTAAAATAGGGTAAGACTTTTTACACTTGTTGTTATATACACCCACATATGTACTAAACTCCATAATATGTTTTTATTGTTGCTTTAAAGAGTCAATTTAAAAATGTTTCAAATAAGTAGTTTTTAAAAATATTTATCCATATATTTTCTGTTTGAAGTTTGTTTCAATCTTTTTTTTTTTTGCAGTTCTGTATTTCCATCTGAGATGATTTTTCTTCAGCCTGAAGAACTCCTTTTATTATTTCTTATAAATACCTGTATTCTCTCAACTCATTTTCTCAGCTTTTCTTTGTTGGAAAATCTTTCAATTTATCTATATTTTTGAAAGATTTTTTTTTCTTTTTGATTATGTAGAATTGTAGATTAGCAAGTTTATTTTTTCTCTTTTTAGCACTTTGAAGATATTTTTCCACTTTCTTATGACTTTTGTATGTTCTCAAGTAATGTATCTGTTTTCTGATTTTCCCTTTATAACATAGTCACGATTGAACCCAAGCCAGATCCAAGGGCACAGGGAGCCCTGACTCTTATGCCACCCATGTAGTCAGAGTAGCATCCTTCCCTCAGCTCATTCTGATGGACATGGGGGGGTGCATTCACAAAAGAGATCACAGCAAAAGGAGAAGTAAATGCTTGTGCTTCATATGAACATAGGTCAGATTAGTGTGTTCGTACAAAGCAAAACATTGTAGTAATTTCTTTACAGTAATAGTAAGGGGTGGCCTTGGAAAGACAATAACAATGGAAAATCTTTTCAACTGACCAAGCTGTGAAAAGTTCAAGTAGTTTTCCCACTTAATGTGGAACGAAAAGAGGACCAAAGTAAGATGTATATGGACATATGGGTAATGACTAATGGATTTCAGTCCATGAAAGCAAAAACCCTGGGGAATAGAAGACAAGGAGTCCTGAGGTAGGGACATGTCGACAGAGTATGGCAGTAGTACATAAGGTGTGAGATCTTGCCCTAAACCTTTGTTAGAGTGACCTTTATATTTCAGAAGTCTTTAAAAAAAATTACAACTTTCACCAAAATTCAAAGCTGATTTAGTAATTTCTTTACTGTCTCCTTTTTGGATACAGGTTTACATGTGTTTTACCCTTTCCCAGGTTTGCATCAAATCCTTAGATTAGATTGATATTTCATATTCTCTAATTCATCTACCTTTCACCATTTCCATATCTCCACATGAAAGATATCAAGGTATTTGTGTTCTACAGGTTCCATGGTGATATCTGGCAATTTTATTGCTTAACATTTCTATACCCACATTCGTATCATCACTGCTCTTTGATGGTTTTTTATTTTTTATTTTTTTGCATGGGCAGGCTGTGGGAATCAAATCTGATGAATTTTATTAGGCCCATTTATCTGAAAGCATACTAAATTATTTTCCCAAGTATTTTTAACTTTTATATAATCAATTTTTCACATCAGATATCATCTGAAGAAATATTCTGATGCTATGATATTTTAATACCACTGCATAATTTTAATATCCCTCCTCCTAATTCTTTACAAATTATAGAACTTGTACTATTTTATAAATGATATGTTATTAATATATAATTAATTGCTTATGGTATAAAATAAATATTTAAGAATTTAATCTACATAAATAGCAAAGCAAAAGACCAATTACTTATAGTCAGCCTAAATTATTAATGAGTGGAATCATTCACTATAAGTGTTTATGTCCCTCATATCCATCCACCTATACCATAAAAACAAGTATGGGGTTTTCTTACTCTGAAAGAGTGCTGAATAGTTTTGTCTTCATTATACAAAATAAATTTCAAATAGACCAATAACTCCTTAACTCAATGTCTTGACTATAAGTATAAAAATGGTCTCAATAACACTCACTGTTAACTTTGTTAATGTACAAATTTTGTATAATTAAAAAAAATTAAGATATGATACATATGCAATATTGAGACATATTCAAATAAAATGCAATAAGCACCAAAAAGCTACTGTATTAATTTAGGAGTTGTGAATCTCTATTGATCCTTAATTACAGGTCCTTACATTAAATCTAATTAAATTTTGCATAGTATTAAGTATACCTTATTATGGCTTTGTAATATGATAGTTTATAAATATAATATCACCGTTTCTATATGAAGAAGTTAACTATATTAAATTAGAATGCTGTTATATGATGATAACATCGCCACTAGTTTTCTTCTCTCTTTTTCTCCCTAACTATACTCCTTCATTCCTTCTGCTTCCATCTCTCTCTCTATATATATATATGTATAGATATAGATATAGATAGATATAGATATAGATATATATATATTCATCTCTGTTGCTTTAATCTTTGTATCCTCACTTGTTACTTCATGCATTGCATACTTCAAACTCTTTTTTCTGGAGTATCAACTCAGAAAATTGTCTGTTTCAATTCAAACAACTGCAAAATATAGGTGTGATGATAAATTTTGCGTGTCAACTCAGCTATATTATGGTGTCCAGTTGTGTGTTTAGGCAAGCCTGAATGTTACTGGCAAGGTATTTTGCTGAAGGATTTGCAGCCATCAGTTCATTGCATCTACTGCTGATTGTGTGTTCAATCAATAAAGGAGGCTGCACTCAGCAATGTGGAGAGTCTCCTCATCTGAGTAGTTGAAGGCCTTAAAAGCTACAGCTGACAATTTCAGATAGAAGAATTTCTTCTTCACCTTTGGTCTTCCAGCTGTCCCTGAATTCAGATTTCCCAGCCCATATGCCCAAATGAACCAATTTGTCACTATATATATCTCATTGATTCTGTTTCTCGGGAGAACACCGACCAACACAAAATTTGGTATTTAAAGTGGGGTGCTACTGTTACACATACCTACAAAACATGGAAGTGGCTTTGGAATTGGGTAATGGTAGAAGCTGGAAGAATTGTGAGGTGCTTGGTAGAAAAAGTCTAGATAGCTTTGAAGACCTGTTGGCAGAGATACGGATGTTAAAGACATTTCTGGTGAGAGCTCAGAAAAAAAGAGGAGAGGTACTGAAAAAGTCTAACATCTTAGAAAATACACATATCATGATGAACAGAATGTTGGTAGAAATATGGATGTTAAAATTGTTCCTGTGGAGCTTTGCGATAGTGGCTCAGTGGCAGAGTTCTCGCCTGCCATGCCAGAGACCAGGGTTTGATTCCTGGTGTGTGCCCATGCATTAAAAAAACAAAGAAGAAAAGAAAAGAAAAAGAAGGAAAAAAAA
>PVIY010063125.1:0-10612 GCA_004026745.1 Myrmecophaga tridactyla | reverse complement strand
TTTCTGGTATATTGCATTCTGGCAGCTAGCAAACTAGAACACAACATAAAGCTTATTGGATGCAGTAAAGGCAGGGCTGAAAGGGAAATTTATAGCCCTAAGTGCTTACATTAAACAAGAAGAGCTAAAGCCAAAGACCTAAATGAACAACTAGGAAAAATATAAAAAGAACAGCAAATTAATTCCATAGCAAGCAGAAGGAAAGAAATAGCAAAGATTAGAGTAGAAATAAATGAAATCAAGAAAAAGAAGATCAGTTATGGGAAACAATAAAACAAAGAGTTGTCTATTTTAGAAGCTCAATAAAATCGACAAACCTTAGCTAGACTGAAAAGAATAAAAAGAGAGAAAACACAAATAAATAAAATTAGAAGTGAGATGGTGTTAATTACAACAGACCCTGTTCTAGTTTGTTAGCTGCTGAAATTCAATATACCAGAAACAGAATGGCTTTTAGAAAGGGGAATTTAATAAGTTGCTAGTTTATAGTTCTAAGGCCAAGAGGATGTTCCAATTAAAACAAGTCTATAGAAGTGTCCAATCTAAGTCATCCAGGGAAAGATACTTTGGATCAAGAAGGCCAATGAAGTTCAGGATTTCTCTCTCAGCTGGAAGGGCACATGGTGAACATGGTCAGGGTTTCTCTCTCATCTGGAAAGTCATGTGGCAAACACAACATCATCTGCTAACTTTCTCTCCTAGCTTTCTTTCACGAAGGGAGGTATTTTTCTTCTTCATCTCCAAAGGTCACTGGCTGATAGACTCTTCTTCTCATGGCTATGTCATTTTGCCCTGCTCTCTCTGAATCTCTCATTCCCCAAAATGTTTCCTCTTTTGTAGGACTTCGGAAAACCAATCAAGACCCACCCAAATGGGTGGAGATACATCCCCCCTAATCCAGTTTAACAACCACTCTTGATTGGGTTACTTCTCCAGGGAGATGAACTAATTACATACAGTATTGAATAGAGATTATTCAGCCTTTATGAAATAGGATTTAGATTAAAACATGTCTTTCTAGGGGACATACATCCTTTCAAATCAGCACAGAACCCAAAGAAAAAAATAAAATCATAAGGGGATACTACAAACAATGATATGCCAATAAACTAGACAACTGTTTGGGCTTGGTAAAGCTGCTGGAATGCAATATTTAGAAATGGACTGACTTTTATAAAGGGGAAATGTCCAAATTAAGACATCTATAGGAGGATACCTTCTCTGAAGAAAGGATACTGGCATCCAGAGTTCCTCTATCAGAAAACAAGGCACATGACCAGTGTCTGTTGGTCCTTTCCTGGGTTTTCTTGCTTTCAGGTGCTAGATTTTTCACATTCTATAGGTCCTTGCTTGCTTCTCCCAGAGCTTACCTCCCTCAGCTCTCTTCTGGTGTTTCTCTGTCTCAGTTCTCTTGGCTCTTCTGTCTTTATCTGCTCAGAAAGATTCCAGTAAAGGATTAAGGACCACATCTCAATTGAAACAACCTTTCATGATTAGGTTTATGTGTCAACTCAGCTAAGTGGTAGAACCCCATTGTCTGGTTGGGCAAGTGCTGGCCTGTCTGTTGCTATGAGGAGATTTCATGGATTTAAATCATGATCACATTGGCTGCATTCACAGACAATTGTCTTTACAATCAGCTAAGGGGAGTGTCTTCTTCAATGCATGATGCTTAAACTAATCACCAGAAGGTTTTTAAGGAAGATTCAAAAGAGACAATCACTCTTCCTGCCTCAGCCGGCCAGTCTTTCCTGAGAATTTTTGAGGACCTTCATTGGAGCTGCCAGTTCATGGCCTGCCCTACAGATCTTGTACTCTTACATCCCCATTGTTGCCCAGCCAGCCTATCCTGAGAGTTCATTGAAGAACTTCATTGTAGTTGCCAGCTCATGGCCTGCCCTACAGACCTGGGGATCTATATCCCCATGGTTATGTGAGATACTTTTATAAATTTTATATTTACACATATCTCCTGTTGATTCTATTTCTCTAGAGAACCTTAGCTAATACAGCTTGGTACTAGCAGTGGGATAGTTCTAAAGAAACAGAATCTTAAAATTGGATTTTTACAATTGTTTTTCTACTCTGAGTAGACTCAAAGGCAATAATGACTCTGTTTCCTGTAATCAAAATGACGCTGCCAATCCATGGTGCGAGCTGACAAAAGACATGGTCAAAACATTACCATTTGAGCCTACTAATTGTTTGCTTATATAAAACCAGGCTCTGGTTGAAAATGTTTTTGACACCTTTACAGTTTTGTGGAATTAAGTGATATAGAGATGTTGGCTAGTTTTTGCTAGCTATGCTGTATATATTGATGAGGGAAAGAGATGAGCTGAAGTCTTTAAATGAGAAGCTTACATATGACTGATGTAAAAGTTTCTATGAGTAACCTGGAGGAAAATCTTATTCCCTGTAGTCACAGACTTAAGATATCTGAAAATCAGACTCAGAGTCTCATTGTTAGAGTAATAACTTTACAACATAAAATGAAATCTCAACCTTGCATGGTGTCTGCTATTAAGGTGAAGGTTTAGAGAGATTGGAATTTTAGAGTGAATTTTTCATGGAAAACCTGCTCATACACCCCAGAAATGTCCATAGCATGCACCTTTTACCAGAACTGTGAGAAATAAATTTGTGAGACTGGCTCCATCATCCCTTAAGGGCCCCATAGTCGCCCTTCTCTGTACATCAGATATTACTGTGGGAATTGCTGTCACTGAGCTGGAATCCTTAAACACATCAGGATGATTGGATCCTGAGTTGGCTGAAGCCTACTGGCAGCACTTAATCACCAAAGACAAGGTGGATGTGGTTATCATAATGAATGACAGACTCAAAGCAGGAGTCAAAATAATCTGACTCAAAGAGACTTGTGGCATTGGCTAGTAGATCTTGGGGTACCTAGAAGTACAATAGATAGGCAGCCTACTAAATTCTTGCTTGAGCTGTATAAACAAAAGAGTTCTAGATCAAGTGAACAGAAGTCTAATTTGAATTATGAAAATAGAGATTCATGACCCCTTAATCAATTTCCAGACTTGAGGGGAGACCCAGTCTCATTGGGTCAGGACCCTGTTATACTGCCACAAATTTATACTGTTAATCTTCCTCCAAGCCTTCCCCAAGGAGACCTCTGGCCTTTTACCAAGGTAATGATGCACTGGGGAAAAAGAAATGATCAGATATTTCATGACTATTAGACACTTGTTCAGAAGTGACATTAATTCCAGGGAACCCAAAACATCATTCAGGTCCACTATCTCCTTATGGATATCAGGTGATCAATGGAGTTTTAGCTCAGTCCATCTCACAGTGGGTCCAGTGGGTTCCCAGACCCATTCTTTAGTTATTTCCCCAGATCTAGAAGACATAATTGGAATAGAAATACTAAGCAACTGGAAGAATCCCCACATTGGCTCTCTGACTCATGGAGTGAGGGCTATTATAGTAGAAAAGGCCAAGTGGAAGCCGCCAGAACTGCCCCCTACCTAGCAATATAGTAAACCAGAGCAGTTCTGGATTTCTGGAGGGATTGCAGAGATTAGTGCCACTCTTAAGGACTTGAATGATGTAGGGGTGGTGTTTCCCACCACATTCCCATTCAACTTTCCTATTTGACCTGTGCAGAAAACAGATAGGTCTTGGAGGATGACAGTGGATTATCATAAGCTCAACCAGGTGGTAACCCCAATTGCAGTTACTGTTCCAGCTGTGGTATCATTGGTTGAGCAAATCAATACATCCCCTGGTACCTGGTATGCAGCTATTGATCTGGAAAATACTTTTTTCTCAATAGCTATTAGTAAGGACCACCAGAAACAGTTTGGTTTCAGCTGGCAAGGTCAGCAATATACTTTCACTATCCTACCTCAGGGGTATAGCAAGTCTCCAGCCCTAAGCCATAATCTTGTCTTCAGGGGCCTTGATCATTTCTCCCTCTCACAACACATCACACTGGTCCATTATATTGATGATATCATGTTGATTGGACCCAGTGAGCAAGAAGTAGCAACTACTCTAGACTTACTGGTAAGGCATTTGTGTGTCAGAGGATGGGAGATAAATCCAACAAAAATGCAGGGGCTTTCCACCACAGTGAAATTTCTATGTATCCAGTGGTGTGGAGCATGTCAAGATATCCCTTCTAAAATTAAGGATAAGCTGTTGCATCTGGCCCCTCTTATGATCAAAAAGAAGCACAATGCCTAGTTGGTCTCTTTGACTACTGGTGATAATATATGCTTCATTTGGTTGTGCCACTCCAGCCCATTTATCAAGTGACCAGAAAAGCAGCTAATTTTGAGTGGGACCCTGAAAAAGAGGAGGCTCTGTGACAAGTCCCGGCTGCTGTACAAGCTGCTCTGCCTCTTAGACCATATGATCCAGCCCCAACATTGCTGGAAGTGTCAGTAGCAAATAAAGAAGCTCTCTGGACCTTTGGCAGGCAACTATAGAATAACAATGCAGATGCTTAGGATTTTGGAGCAAAGCTTTATCATCTACTGCAAGTAACTACTCTCCTTTTGAGAAACCCCTTTTGACCTTCTACTGGGCCTTAGTAGAGACTGAATGCTTAGCCAGGGGCCACCAAGTTACCATGAGTCCTGAGTTGCCTATCATGAGCTGGGTATTGTCTGACCCACCAAGCCATATAGTTGGGCATATGCAGTAGCACTCCATCATCAAGTGGAAATGGTATATATGGGATAGGGCCAGAGCAGGTCCTGAAGGCACAAGTAAGTTACATGAGTAACTGGGTCAAATGCCCATGTGCATTCCTGCCACATTACCTTCTCTTTCCCAGATCAGGGCTATGGCCTGTTGGGGAGTTCCTTACAGTGAATTGACTGAGGAAAAGAAATCTTGGACCTGGTTTACAGATAGTTCTGTGTGATATGCAGGTACAACCAAAAGTAGATAGCTGTATCACTACAACCCCTTTCTGGGATGTCCCTGAAGCACAGTGGTGAGGAGAAATCCTCCCAGTGGGCAGAACTTCAAGTAGTGCACCTGGTTGTTCATTTTGCTTCAAAGGGAATGGGCCAGAGGTGCATTTGAATATTGACTCATGGGCTGTTGCTAATGGTCTGGCTGGATGGTTAGGGACTTGGAAACAGAATGATTGGAAAATTGGTGACAAATGTCTGGAAGGGGCATGTGTATAGACCTCTCTGAGTGGGCTAAAAACATGAAGATATTTGTGTTCCATGTGAATGAGCACCAGAGGCTGATGTCAGCAGAGGAAGGTTTAAATAATCTAGTGGATAAGATGACCCATTTTGTGGATACCAGTCAGTCTCTTTCCCCAGAAACTCCTGTCATTGCCCAATGGACTCATGAACAAAGTGGCCATGGTGTTAGGGATGGAGGTTATGCATGGACTGAGCAACATGGACTCCCACTCACCTAGGCTGACCTGGTTATAGCTGCTGCTGAATTCCCAATCTGCCAGCAGTAAGATGCACACTCAGCCCTAGATATGGCACAATTCCCCAAAGTAATCAATCAGCTACATGGTAACAGGTTGATTATATTGGACCACTTCCATCACAGAATGGGAAGTGATTTGCTCTAACTGAAACAAATAAATACTCTAGGTATGGGTTTGCTTTCCCTGCATGCAATTTTTCTGTCAAAACTACCATCCATGGACTTACAGAAAGCCTTATGCATCGTCATGGTATGCCACACAGCATTGTAATCAAGGAACCCACTTCACAATAAATGAAGTGCAAGAATGGGTGTATGTTCATGGAATTCTCTGGTCCAACCATGTTCCCCATCATCCAAAGGCAGCTGGATTAATAGAATGGTGGAATGGCCTTTTGAAAACTCAATTACAATGCCAACTACTTGGCAATACCTTGCTGGGCTAGGGTGATGTTCTCCAAGAGAATGTGTATGCTCTGAATCAGTATCCACTGTATGGTGCTGTTTCTCCCATAGCCAGGATCCATAGGTCCAGGAATCAAGGAGTGGAAATGGGAGTGGCAGCACTCACTATTACCCCTAGTGATCCACTAGGAAAACTTTTGTTTCCTGTCCTTGCAACCCTGAGCTCTGCTGGTCTACAGGCTTTAGTTCCAGAAGGGGGAGTGTTTCCACCAGGAGAAACAATAATCACTCCAATGAACTGGAATCTAAGACTGCCACCTGGTCACTTTGGGCTACTCATGCCCCTGGATAAACAAGCCAAGAAGGGGATTACTTTACCAGCTAGGGTGATTGACTGGCTATCATGGGGAAATAAGACTGCCACTACACAATGGAGGCAAAGAGGAGTTTTCCTGGAATATAGGAGATCCCCTAGGACATCTCTTAGTACTATCATGTCCTGGGATTAAAATCAATGAAAAACTGCAACAACCCAATCCAGGCAGGACTACCAATGACTCTGAAACTTCAGGAATGAAGGTGTAGTTCATCCCAACAAGCCAGAGAACCATAGCCAGCTGAAGTGCTTGCTGAGGGTAAAAGGAACATGAAATGGTTACTGGAAGAAGGTAGTGAAAAACATGAATTTCAACCATGTGATCAGTTACAGAAATGAGGACTGTAATGCTGTTTTGTTCCTGTTATACTATTTAAGTTGTAAGATATCAAGTTTAAGAATGAATATTACCCAAGGACTTGCACCCTATTCTGGAGAGAATTAATGTGTTTCCAGTTATATGCAGGACAGTTGAGTATTGTTAGGTGAAAGAAAAAAATGTATGTTTTATTGTTTTTTATTTAGAAATTAGGTATGGTTTAAGGGGTATATATAACTGCCAAATTGACAAGTGGTGGACTGTCATGGTCAGGTTCATGTGTCAGCTTGGCCAAGTGGTGGTACCTGTTTGTCTGGTTGGGCAAGTGCTGGCCTGTCTGTTGCAATGAGGAAATTTCATAGAATTACATCATGATCACGTCAGCTGCATCCACAGCTGATTCGGTTTGTAATCAGCTGAGGGGAGTGTCTTCTGCCGTGACTGATGCTCAATCCAATCACTGGAAACCTTTTAAGGAGGATTCAAAAGAGACAGGCTCTCTTTCTGCTTTGGCTGGCAAGCCTCTCCTGTGGAGTTCATCCAGACCCTCCATCGGAATCATTAGCTTCACAGCCTGCCCTGCGGATTTTGGACTCTGCATTCCCATGGTCACGTGAGACACTTATAAATTTTATATTTGCGAGTGTTCCTTGTTGATTCTGTTTCTCTGGAGAACCCTAACTAATACAAGAGGTAATCAGGGAAAATAAAACCATTTACAATAACATGCAAAAGAATTGAATATCTAGGAATGAACTTAACCAAGGAAAGAAAGGACCTGTACACAGACAAATAAAAAACATTGCTAAAAGAAATCAAAGAACTAAATAAATGGAAAGATATTCTGTGTTCATGGATTGGAAAACTAAATGTCATTAAGTTGTTGAGTCTACTCAAACTGATCTACAGATTCAGTGCAATGCAAATCAAAATTCCAACAGCCTATTCTGCAGAAATGGAAAAACTAGTTGTCAAATTTATTTGAAAGGGTGAGGGGCCACAAATAGTCAAAAAAATATTGAAAGAGAAGGATGAATTGGGAGGACTCAGGAATCCTGACTTTAAAGCATATTATAAAGCCACAGTGATGTAAACAGCATGCTGCTGACATAAATGTAGACATATTAATCAATTAAATTGAATTGAAGATCTGAAAGCAGGGATGTGATCCGACATGTGCATACATACCTATCATCATAGTGGCTTTCTTCACAATTGCCAAAAGATGCAAGCAACCCAAGTATCCATCAATGATTAATTGATAAACAGAATGTGGTATATACATATGATGGAATATTATTCAACCATAACAAGGAATAAATTCTTGAAGCACACAACAAATTACATGAACCTAGAGGACATTATGATGAGTAAACTGTCAGACATAAAAGGATCAGTATTGTGTGATCTCATTAATATGAACTAATTGTATAATGTAAACTCATACCCATAAAATCTGGAAATAGGTTACCAGGAGATAGAATGAAGCTAGAGGATGAGGAGCAGGTGTTTATGGGCAGATGTTTTAACTAGGTTGAATTTATGTGTGCAGAGGTGATGGTAGCATGTTATTGTGAGTAAAATTAGTGGTGCTGAATAGTGTGTGAATGTGGTTGAAAGGGGTCATTTAGAGTCATGTATGTCACCAGAAGGAAAGCTAGATGTTAAACATGGGAAAGTATAACACACTGAATATTGTCATGGACAATGACAGTTCTCAACAGTACAAATAAAACATTCTTTCATGAACTAGAATGATGTATGACACTATTTATTATGAGGACTTAATAATAGAATAGTATTTGGGAAAAAGGTATCTATTGCAAATTATGGACTATAGTTAACAACAATGTCTTAATATTCTTTCATCAACAGTAACAAGTGCACCACACCAATTCTAAAGATAAACAATGGGGACGGTAAAGAATATGGACATTTTGGGTTTTCTTTTATTTTTTTAAGTTTTAAGTTTTTTTGAGGAATGAAAATTTTCCAAAATTGATTGTAGTGATGAATACACAACTGTGTGATGATACTGTGACCCATTGATTACCTACTTTGGAGGGATTCTATGGTATGCCATTATATCTCAATAAAATTGCATTTTTAAAAAAGGCTGAGAATACCAAATATGGATGAAGATGTAGGGAAAGGAGAGCTCTCATACATTGCTGATGAGGGTGTAAATTATTTCTACTAATTTAGGAAACTATTTTTTTAGTATCTTCTAAGAGCCAGCAATTCCATTCCTAGAGGGATTCAAGAAAATTCATCACATATGACCACAAAAGATTTGTACAACATGTAACATGTTTATAGCTTTTATTTTCAATAACTACAAAATCGAAATAACCCAAATGTCCACCAAACATAGTTTGTTCATTCAGTTGAGTACTATTTTTTAAAAAAAAAGTATTAATTAGTGATACATGGTACAACATGGGTGCCTCATACAAACATTATGTTTAGTGGAAAATATCAGACAGAAGAGCATATATTTTATGATTCTATTTTACATGTTCAAGAAAATACAAATCATGATCAGAATATAGATTAGTGATTACTTCTATGGTGGAGTTATTGACTGGGAAGGTACACAAGGAAATTTGTTGGAGTTCTGGAAATATTCTAAATCTTGATCTAATGTGAGTGAGATACACTACTGTATGCATATGTAAAAATTCATCAAGATGTATATCTAAGACTTGTATTGTTCACTGTATGTTTGTTATATTAAAAATTTTTAATTTGGGAAATAAAAAAATTATAATAATCTATGTAGAGGGTGTTCTCTAAGAACATTTGGTAAAGCTAAGAAAAGGGAATATGATTGTTTAAGTATTCTTTCAACTTGTATGAAGGATTTAAATTTTCCAAGTTAAAAGCTCAGTAAATAAAAGAAAACAAACAATGCTCCCACAATTCATCATATATAGAGAAACTACTGACCTTAGGAGAAGTGGAAATAGTCTTATTCAAGCTAGACTCACTTTTCCTTGTTTCAGAGCAAGGGAAAGATGGAACATAACAAGAAATATTCAGAAATAATGTCTACATATCACTGAAACAGAGAAACACCAACATGTATTTGAGAGATTGAACTGAGAAGAAAAAGCACCACTAGGCTGACTCACTTTACCATGTATTTTATTAAGCCAAGTACAAGACATGAGGGCACTCTCTGTTTTTGGGCTCCATTTTGTGTTACACCAAATACCTGATTCAAGGGCAATAACTGGAAGATATAACCAGGAAAACTATAAGCTATTTACTAAACACATATTTATTCTTATTCTATTCTTATTTTTAAAATGAAGATATTAAGAGTCAAGCCAATTAATCAGTCAATTTATCTATAAAAGAAACTCTGGAAGTTAAGAGAAAGGGAAATAGTATGCATTACTTTAGCCTCAGAGTTAAGACAGTTCCTTGACTGACTGCCTCAGACTGCTCGGTATACACAGGGAGTGCATCAAAGTGATCACTTATAATTGTTCTTTATCCACAAAATATGCTGTGGGGTCAGAGTGACCTCAGGGCATAGATGAAATGATTCTCAGCCAATTGGGGGGTCCTCTAGACAGACCCAGAAAGATAAGGTTTTCAACCTTTGGGTGGGAGGCCAGGCTTTTTATGTTGAGTAATTTTCTTGAACTTTCAGCTGCACCTTCTATTCTATTGGCTCAAAGTTATACACCATCCCTATTAATGCCTTTGCACTCCTAATAAACAGCAATGTGTACAAAAGATGTTGCTTATTTACAAATGATATATTTTACATTTTACAACTTTGTAATTGTTTTTTCATGAAAAAAATTAAAAAGTATAATTGCATAGGAAATGCACCTTTTGAAAAGAAGAGTGGCATTGGTTGTGGTGCCTTGAATAAAAGGGGCCTACTGTCAGCAATATTTTGGGTGGTCTGTTTGGTGCCCCAAAGGCTTTAACACCTTACATCAATGCATAATACACAGACTGAAGTTAGATGAGGTGTGCTTTTCTTTTGTATTGTGAGAAATGACAAGTATGAGAAGGTTGTTAAGAAAGGAAAACAAGCCTGACACCTGAACCAT